>PYXC01000992.1:1077500-1337500 GCA_015244755.2 Tenualosa ilisha | reverse complement strand
GAGTGGCTCTGCCTGCCAAAGAGGGCTGATGACATTTAAAAGGTCCTCATTATGTTACAAATGCCAGAGTAAGATGTTTGGCTGAATTTGCACATCCTGGGTCGGGATGAAGCAGCCTCTAAAAAGGCGTGTTCCTGTCGGCGCTGTCTTATCCACTCAGACAACCTTACCAGAGGCGAGAGTGCAGCTGAGTTTATTCGATGCTCATATCATGCAGATGCATTCGCGTGAGTGTGTGTGTGTGCGTGTGTGTATGCGTGCACGCACACACGTGTGTTTGTGTGTGTGTGTGTGTGTGTGCATGTGAGGGACAGAGCATGTGTGCATGTACTGCACACGCGTGTCTTCAGGTGTCCAGACCCAGTTGTGTTTTTTCTGTTATCTAATGCCTCACTGGGCTCCTCCAGCATGCCTCTATTTGACTGGGAAGGCTTTTAAGAGAGTCTACAAGGCTTGATATTGGATGGGGAGTCAGAGGCCTTCTGCACGACTTCTGTCTCCTCTGGGAGAAGACGAGAGAAAGTTTTTTTTTCCTTGCTCTCTCTCCTTGTCTCTCTCTCTCTGCTTCCTTGCTCTGTCTTTCTCTCCTGCTCTTTCTCTCTTCCCCCTCCTTGCTACCCCCCTTCCCTAACTCCTCTCTCCCTCCTGTTCTCTCTCTCTCTGTCTCTGTCTCTCTCTCTCTCTGGCCAGCTGGCTACACTGTCTCCCCGTGTCAAGACAAGCAGGGAGGCCTGACAGCGCTGTGCCAGGGGTGCACTTCTCTGTGCGCATGTGTTGACAGTGTGCAACTGTGTGCTGAGCTCTCTTTCAATGTGTGTGTGTGTATGTGTGTGTGTGTGTATGTGTGTCTGTGTATGTGTGCATGTCTGTGTGTGTGTGTGTGTGTGTGTGAATGTGTGTGGATATGCATGTGTGTATGTGTACGCCCAGCTTGCCTGTGTGTGTGAGTGTCTGCGGGTCTCTGTGTGTAGTGCCTCTATGTGTGTTTGTCTTTATGTCCATAAAAGAGGGGAAAAGTCTGTTTTTGTCACAGAGTCTGAATGACTGGTCAGGGATGAGCAGTGTAGTTCACTTCTGCAGGGTGTAGCTTTATTTTCCTAAAATAGACAAGCTTTAGGTCATTCCAAAAATTACGTGATTACCCATCCAGCTTCTTCCCCTGTCCCTCATACCACACTAGTGCCTTTCACTCACTGAGTAGCTAACCAACCTAGCCATGGAACCCTCCTGAGACATACATATAAATAATACTATTGCAAATTGTCTATTTTGCTTTTCATCAACCTAAAAAAAAATGTACGAGTCAATATAACTGCCACACTGTTGCATTGAAGTGACATTGGTTTACGTCTGTTTTAAGATATACATGGTTAAGATGTGGTAGCTTTGGAATAGGAGATTTCAAGCACAAAAAGGTGTGGACAGAGATTTTAGATTACGTAGATTATAAGCAAAGCCATTCTCAATCCTTTGTGCAAATCAAGTTGAGCCAGTTGAAGTCAATCTGCTGGCAATCAAAATCAGGAATCCTCTGTCACATTGACAGGGCTGCCAGTAATCCATTCTCCTGGAGGTAATTAGATTGTCCTACTATATCGATAATGCCCTTACATCAATGGCTGGAAATTCATGCCAAAAAAGCTAGCATGAGAATATATGAGACAGCACGTCCGGAGTTCGTTTATTTTCCCTGTTTTATCCTGAGAATGAGTCTCTCTCTTGATGTCTGTCTCCCTGAATTTGAGTCTTTGCCATTAGAAAAAAAGGAAGAAGAATAATCATGATGAAAAAACAGTGGACACGTCAACAGTTTATAGCACTTTCCTTGCCAAAGGTGGATGAGGGGGTGGGCGGGCCATGGAGGAGCTACTTCTGCTTCATTTTCTTAGGCAGCCACGAGAAGAGCTTCTTGCAGAGTTTTTTAGTCTTGGCCCTGGGCTTCAGAACGAGCCTCTCGTTGGGGGCGCCAGGGGAGGAGAGAGAAGAGGGGGTGAACAGCACGGGCAGCGGGAAGGGTGGCAGGGAGACGGCATCGCTTTCGTCTGGGATGGGGGGTAGGAATGTGGGCGGAGAGGGGTAGTAGGTGTCATCGGAGAGCTGGAGAAAGTCTTTGAAACGTCTCTCCTGCTGCCTGAAATCATACTCCACACTGGAGGCAGAGGGAATAGAGGAAAGGAGGGGTTATAAAAAGGAATAGAGGAATGGTGGTGTCATAAAAGAAAGAAAAAAATAAAAGAAAGGAATAGAGGGAATGGGTGGTGTCATAAAAGAAAGGAATAGAGGGAATGGGGGTGTCATAAAAAAAGACAAGGAGAGGAATTAGTCTCTGTTTCCCTGGCGTAAAGTTCAAATGTCAGGGGACTGCTGACATTATTGATGCACTAAGCCAATATTGCCCTTGTCTGTTATGTTCTTCAGTAGATTCCAGCACTTTAAAGGCAGGTTCTGCCAATATTTATCTTGATCAAATGACTTTTGGGAAGACTGACACCATTTAGATCTGTATCCAGGTTTAACTTGTAGAATTATGCAGCCTTGCGAAGTTGCTGTTGCCACCCCACAGACACTAACTCACGTCTTTGTATGAAATTATGTCTAGGTAACACTTTATTTGTCGCTGTGTGTGTATCTACCTAATTAAGTACGGTGGAACAATCTGTGTAATGTCATGTACTAGTGTTGCACTTATGTAATGTATATTTGTGTACCTACATACCATTGATACAGTGTAATATGAATGCATGTTATAGTGGCCTACTTATAGTGTTGAATTCTTCGAAGGAGGCAATGGGCTGAGCTGAGGCCCAAGCACACCAATGCTGGAGTGAATGAATCAATTCTTAGGACACCCTTATGTTGGCCAACTAAACACAACACTGTTACATATGCTATGAAGTGTGAAGTGTGAACAGCACTCATGTTCCAAGACATTGATGGTAAGACATGTGTCATATGTACAGTATGTAGGTACTTAGCTGTTACACTTGGGTTTAGTCCACTGCATCAAAGAGTAACAAGGGTGTGACGACACAGCTGTTACATGTACTATGTAGTGTAATGACACACATGTTAGTAAACATGGCAAGTTGAAGACAACGAAGACTTCTGACTGGAACTAAGCCTGGTTTGAATGCCAAAGTGGTGTCATTTCACCCTTGAGCTCTGTAACCTCAATTCGTTGGCCAACATAAGGGAGTCATGAGCCCCGATTCACCCAGTCTAGCATTAGGGGGTCTAGAGTCTCAGTTCAGCCATTGCCTCCCTACAAGAATTTAGCATTTTGGCAAAGTATCAGAAAAAGCACTTCATATTACATGGGAAGAACAATGTGTAGGTACACAAAAATACATTATGTATATTAAGTACCAATCTAGTATATGTTAATACATTGTTTCACAAGTTGTACCACTGTACCTAATTAGGTAGATACAATGCAACAACCACACCGTAAAATAAAGTGTTACCCATGCTTATTGCCTTGACAGAAATTCTAGTTCCTATCCTTTAGTAAACAAATGGACATGTATGGTGTGATTATAAGACAGTGGTGACAAGTGTGCCTTGAAAACATCATCCTGCATTTTGTATCTGAAAACTCTCTCTTGACTCAAGTCAAGTGTGACATAAGTATGTGTGTCTATGCAGTCACTACACGCAGGCATTTACACTGTCACTTACACACTATAAGCCCTTCGCCAGGCCAAGGGCAAACAACAGTTTATTGTTGTAAGCAGCCATCAAACACGCTGCAGATAAACACATAAATAAATAAACAAACGGATACAGATCAAGCATCTTTAAATAGACCATACATTTAGCTTTAAGTTATGTTGTGCTCCACATACGGAGGGACAAACTGCCAAATTCCTCCCCAGGTCTCATAGTGACAGTTGTTTGCGCCGTGGGGCTTTGTTTGGTTAATTGGGTTAGATGATTGTCATGCAGAAAGCCCATGGTAAAAGTCACCCTGTCAAATCTCACCTATAGACGATGCAAGCAGTTTCCTGGCATGTAGCGCATTCTCCAAGGTCCTGCCCTGTCCGAAAGCATCGCCGCCTTCACATACACACACACACACACACACACACACACACACACACATATGCACACACACAATGCATAGCAGAAAGAAGTGCCTTAAGCCATCATTCAACTTTTTTCATTTTTTAAATTAAATCAATCTATCAGTCTATAAAATTTTATTCCATTTTCAATCTATAAAATCTAATCTCTCCTGAGAGATGTTCTCAGATGAGAACACTGAATATATTTTTTCTTCTGCGAGTGAGAAACAAATCCATGCATGAATATTTGTCCTGATTCTCCCTCTCTCTCTCTCTTTCTCTCTCTCTCGCTCTCGCACACTCACACACAGACACACACACAAAAATCCCTTCTCCCTTCTCCAACACCCTCCAATTCTCTCTTTCTCACCCTCTGCTCAGTGCGTGGCTCATCTCCAGGTCTTGGATGATGTTGAGTAGGGTTGTAATCCGCTTCTGGTTGGCCTGCAGGCTGGCCTCCACACTCAGCAGGCTCTGCTGAGGATCTGCCGCCCCACTGCATCCTGGGAAGGGTGGCACGAGCAGGGTGGTGTTCTGTGGGTGAGCGTGCAGAGCTGTCAGCGCAGCGTGCCCGTTCGCCAACACGCCGTTCGGCACCGGTGGGGTGCCAGACGCACAATCTGACCCCAGGTCAGTTTGGGATGCGTTTTCACCTGTGTGACAGTGCTCTCCAGGGGAGCAGTCTGGCAGACTGGGGTCAGTTTGTGTGCCTGCCACACATGATTCCAACTCCTTGGCTGTTTCTAAATGTCCGTTCGGTGTAAAGTCAGAGTTAGGCTCAGCGCTCTGCATCTGCTGTGTGCTTGTAGAAGTGCAAGACTGGGGCTTGTGTGTGAGTTGGGCATATAAGCCAGGGTAACGTGCCAGCGGTGTGCATGCCACAGGCGGTGGTTGTGGTGGTGGTATGGTGGGTGGGCAGAGAATGTTTTTACCCCCTTTTGTCTTGAGGATGGGCTTGTGGCATGTTTCGGGCTTGGGCGAAGGTTTGCAGTGAGCGTGTATGTACTTGCAAGTGCTTGTGCTGTGTTTGAAGTCGGTGTTTGCCCCATTTACTGTGACAGGCTCGGAATGGATGCCAGGGCGTGTCAGAGGGACTGCTGGAGACACGTGAACGGAGCTCAGGATCAAAGGGTCCTTCACGGAAAGGCTTTGTCTACTAGCACTTCTGCAAGCTGCACTAGGTTGTTCATTTTCACTCTGCGTCTTCACACTTGGTCCTGTGGTATCTCGAGAGGGGCAGGTTTCTGGGACAAACTTAATTTTGGTATCGTTTGAGGGTGGACACAGTGCAGCAGAGGGTTTGGAGACGGAGACAACTTTTCGTTTTACGTAAGGGGTGCACGGAAGTTTCTTATCTCGGGTGCAGTGGGGACGAGAAATGGTCTGATGTGCTGCGGTGGTCCCCACAAGCGGCATCGTGGAAGCTTGGGCACTGCTGTGAGTGTGAGACTTAGCGCTGATCTTGGGGTGTGTGTTGCTGCAGATTGCTGGTGGCACTTTGCTGGTGACCGGCCCTCTGTTTGCCTGTTGGCTGGCCGTGCACTGCGAGCCAATGTCAGCAGCCGACGGCAGCGTCTTTGGAGGGCTTGCTGCACCTTCTCACTCGTCTGCGGGCCGATTAGAGCGATTGTCTGTTCAGGTTTGCTGCTGCTGGTGGTGGTGGTGTTGGTGGTGATGGTGGTGGTGGTGAGTGTGACTCTGTTCCTGCTTCCACTCTCAGAGGTGGACATCTGCCCGTTTGTGAGGGTCGGAAGCACAAGCGTGTCTGGTCTGGCTGGGCACGGTGCCTGCGAGACTACCAGGCTGTGACGAGGGGTAAAATTGGCCTGGGTCTCTTGGGTAATGGTGACCGTCATCATTTGCGGTGGCAATGAAGCAGAAGAGGATGGAGAGGCGGCCCGATTGGGGCAGACAGGTGGAGCATATGCGGGTGGAGAGGCGATGTGAGGGGTAAAGATGGGGTAGACCCTGGTCACCCGAGTGTCCTGCTCCAGCACGGCTGGTCGCGTGACCTGCGCATCAGGCCTGCCGTCCCTATTTATTTTTACGATTGGGTGGAGAGGGAGGTGTGTCGGTGTGGGGTTGTGGTGTATGAGGGGGTATGTGAGCTCCCTGGTTGTTTGCCCTGGTGCTGCCACACTGATACCCTGGGAAGAGGTGGTGATGGGTGGGCTCCACACCTCCCTCTCTGTGGGAGACAGTAGTGTAGGGGAGGCTAGATCCTTCACAGGGTTGAGGTCAACCCGAGGCGATGGCGCCTGCCTCCCTCCGCACTGCCGACAGATCCGGGGCGGGGCCCTGCTGGGCGGCGGGCCAGGCGGTGTCCTCCTTTTCCCTGAATGCACCGCGGCAAAGTCCTTCATCCTGGTTGGCTGCTTCTCGAGAGCAGAGTCCCCCTCCCCGTCGCTGCAGATGCCGCCGATGAGCTCCGAGTCCACCACGCTGCCATTGGTGTATCGCTGCTCCCGTCTCCCAAGAGCCCGCCCACTCACAATCCCACCTGGCAGGTGCGGATTTGTCCTGATTGCAGTTGCATAGCACTGCACCTCTCTATGAGGTGCCCTGTCTGAAACATTCTCCACAGAGTCATTCAACAGTCCTTCAAAAGTCACACCCTTTTTGGACTTGGACTCATTCCCCTTGTATTTTAGCAAGGCCCCTTTGTTGGTCTTGAGCACCCCCTGTTTGTACTCCTCGTCAGTCATTTCCTCATGTGGGCTGCTCCCATTGGTCAGTCTGAGCGCCCTGCACTTTGGTTGGACAACGTGCGCGTCCAAGGGGGCGGGTTCCAGCTGTGCTTTAAGGAGACGGATGGCAGGGGATGTCTGCACGCCGATGCTGCACTGGCTCCAAGTCAGCTGCGCCACAGGCCCAGCCCCGCCACCCCCACCGGGCCGATCGCCCCCGGGTGCAGCCGTCCGCCATCCCCGCACCCCAACCAGGGCGGGCACCCCCAGCACCGGCACAGGAGTGGTCGGATCGGCTGCCCGTCTGCCCATGTCTGCCCAATCCGCTTGGGATACCACGCTGCGGAGGGGGATGTTGTCAGGCTACATCACTGCATCTGTCAAAGGAAGTGTATATTACAGTCACTGCTGCTGCCAGTCAACAATGAAAAATTCAACACATATGCAATTTGGGTTACAGCAACATTACCTCCCCGAAGATAAAATATTAAAACACAGCAAAAATGGCAATGACCTTAATTGCAAACCAAAAAAAAAAAAGAGAGAAAAAGTACTGGCAGAGAAACATGGTTATTAAATCCCCACTCAGTCATGCTCTGTCTGGCCTGCAACAGCAGTAGGAGCATTAGGAACCATAGCCCAGTTCACAGAGTCGCTTTCTACAGCAGTAGGAGCGTTAGGAGCCATAGCTCAGTTCACAAAGTCTCTTTCTACAGCAGTAGGAGCATTAGGAGCCATAGCTCAGTTCACAGAGTCGCTTTCTACAGCAGTAGGAGCATTAGGAGCCATAGCTCAGTTCACAGAGTCGCTTTCTACTGCAGTAGGAGCATTAGGAGCCATAGCTCAGTTCACAGAGTCGCTTTCTACAGCAGTAGGAGCATTAGGAGCCATAGCTCAGTTCACAGAGTTGCTTTCTACAGCAGTAGGAGCATTAGGAGCCATAGCTCAGTTCACAGAGTCGCTTTCTACAGCAAGCCTGTAAATCCACACCATCTGGGAGACTTATTCTGTGAAAGGCTGAGTAGAAAAGAACAGAGAAGTGAAATGATTGTGATGGATTCCCCACCGCTGCAATGTGGTGAACACACACACACACACACACGCACACACACACACACTCATACAACTGCACGTTTAAAGCCAGTCAGCATTTTTCTGGGGGGTGTAGGGGGGTGGGTGGGTGCGAAAAACAAATTGGCAGTATTATGGTGTAAATGTCCACAGCAGGATGCTGCTGTTGATGGATAATTAAATGCTTCACACAGTCACAAAACAGTGAGCAAGTTGCCTGTCCGTCACCCCGCTGGTACCCGAGGCCTGTATCTATCAGTGGCATGCTGCCCTTCCTTTAATGCACACACACACACGCACACACACACACACCACACACACACACCACACATGTGCACACACCTTGTGCCCGCTGATAATTAATGCATTGAGGCTAACGACTTCATTAAGCCCCAAACAAAAGGGACATTAATCAGTGACTGATGTGAGATTCACTGACATGCTGCACTCACGTGCAGCTGTTTTCGTGTGTGTGTGTGTGTGTGTGTGTGGTGTGTGTATGTGTATGTGTGTGCATGTGTGTTTGTGTGTGTCTGTGTGCATGTATGCACCCAAGTTTGTGGGAGCACTAGAATGAGTTCATAGGCATGTCTCTGTATGTGTGTCTGGGGGCGGGATGTAAATATGCATGTGTTTCTTCATTTGGTATGAGTCTGAGAATGAGTGTGTGTGAATACTGCATGTCTGTACACTGTGCACTCTGCAAGTATAGGAATGCAAGCTCGAGTGTTTGTTTGCATGTGTGCACTCATCTGCAAGTGCCCTACACACACACACACACACACACACACACACACACACACGCACACACACACACACGTCATGCTATGCCGCCTGCAAGTTAACTTGAGGGCAGTCGGGGTACAGTAGGTAAATGACATTCATCTCCTCATTAACTACGTCCCAGGGAGCAGCCAAACGTTCACCTTCCCCTCCCCTCCCCTCCCCTCCTCTCCCCTTGCCTCCCCCGCCGGGCCCCCGGCAAAGGCCACAGATGTAAACACCAGCAGCACGTCAGCTTGGCATCCCTCCCTCCCTGCCTGGGCTGTGCTCTGGACGTCACTTTGGAGATGTCACACTGACCCCCCTCCTCTCTTCCTATTATTGCCACCATGCTACGGTCAATAAAGATGACAGCCAACACACACCCCACCACCACCACCCCACCTCCCACCCGTACACACACGCTCATACCCACACACACACACTCACACACACACACAAACTCACACTCACACACACCACACACACACACACACACTTCCATTTGCACACAGTGTCTCTCTCTCACTCTCTCACACTCTCACTCACACACACACACAAACACACACACACACACACACACACACACACACACACACACACACACACTGACCATTGAGTCATAATGAGCTGGATTAGATTTGACTGGGTCACCCATTGAAACCCTTCACGGTCTAATTTCCATAATGGATTGAAGGAGAAGTAGCCACACAGGACCCAGGAGCTCACATCACATCACTCCACCCCCCCATCCCCAACTCCACACACACATATACTGTCATTCTGAGCTGTTCCATCTCAGTTTATCCTGCGGAACACAAGTCAATGTAAAGAAAGAAGAGAGAAAAGCACTTAACCGACTTACCAATAAGTGTGTCTCCGTGTGTGGGTGTGTGTGTGTGAAGTCAAACTTGGGGTCATCCCATTCCAGGAGGGTCTCCGCGGGTACTCTCCCTCCTACGGTCCAAGATTGGGGTTTCTCTTGTACCCCACCACCACCACCACTCTCACTCCCACCCCCATCCAGCACCCAGTTCCCCCCTCTGCACTTCTTCTTCCTCTCCCTCCTCTCCCTCTCTCTCTTTCTCTCCGGCCAGCAAGGTTAGGACTACAAACAGCGACTCTCTGCTAACGTGACACACAAACACACGCACGTGAGGGCATGTCAGGAGCGGGGGACAGACACCTACGCGTTGTCATAGTCCTCAGCTAAGCACTTTGTATAAAGAAAACAAATAAATAAATAAATAAGCTGTGGTCATCGCCATGGTAGCCTGTCGCTACGTCTCCGCATGAATGCGCTTAGTGCCAGCAGCCAGTCCTCCGCATGCTTCTCCTCCTCCTGCTCCTCCTCCTTCTCCTCCTGCTCCTCCTTGTCTCCTTGCCGCGTCTGGCTTTGTTTTGAATCCTGCGCTCACCTCTTAGTGCCAGAGAAGCAGTAGCAGCAGTATTAGTAGCAGTGGTGGCAACACTAACAGCAGCAACGGTAGCGGCAGCAGAAGCAGCGGTAGCAGTAGCGGCAGCAGCGGAGGGGAGATGCATTGGTCTGTGTCCTCTGCCTCATTCTGTAAGACTGTACGCCTCTCACTCCCTCCTCCCTCCTCCCGTGTTCACCCACTACCTCGGTTCCTCTCTCTCTCTCTCTCTCTCTCTCTCTCTCTCTTTCTCTCTCACACACTCTCACACACACACACACTCGCACGCGCGCGCGTACACACACACAGTCATTCACTCACTCACATACACACACACACAAGTACACACACTGCTGCATCAGAGGCAAAAATCATAAGAGGAGAGAAAGTGTGTTTGTGTGTGTGTGTGTGAGAGAGAGAGAGAGAGAGAGAGAGAGAGAGAGAAGGAAACAGTCAAGGCAAGGGGCCGTGTGAAAATTATAAGAACTTATTAAAAAATATTAGCTTTAATAGGTGACTGCAGGAAATGTTGTCAGAGGATGAAGCATCACCAGGCCTTTTAACTTTTTGGAGTTGATAGTACATCTGAATAACATCTGCGTTTTCCTTCCTGCTGATGGATCTAGCACGTGCACACCACTAAGTCTGTAAGCCCTGCATTATAAATGAGGAGAAAAGGCTTTTGAATTTACATACATTATGTAGGCAATGTTGACACAGCTTTAAAACACTGTTAACATGAACTCTGCTATCTGACCCAGGGAAAGAGGAACTTCAAGGGCAAATTAATGAACACTGTGAAGTCACAAGTAGTTTAGCATGTTTAAGGCATTGAAATATATGCTAAGTACATTGATGTGTAGACTACACCCTTATTTCTCTATCATTGCGTTTTATGTACATATATTTGACATGTTGACAATTGTTTTACTATTCACTGAGGGTTTTGTATTGTTTCTGTGCAACAGTAATTTTATAATTATACCATGGGTGGGGTCCATGTTATAAGAAAAAAAAATGAGGAGTACCACAGGCGTGTTACCAAGGTGATTGCCCTACCTCACTCCTACCATACAGACACCGTTTTGCCACAAGTGAGAAATATTGTGGCATAGAACTGAAGATAATCTTTAAGAATAGTCAGTGAAGATAGACAAAGTTATACTGGCCACTCATTAAATTCACATTTAACACTTTCATGTTAACACAAACATGTTGCATCTATCCATGAGAATTAACACTCTTAAACACTTACATGTAACATGTAGTATGTGAGACTCTACCAGTAATACATGACCTGTGACCTGTGCTGCCACCTTCTGTTCAGTACCTGGAACTGCAATTTATTGTGTTACAGTGAAAGGGCCGGTCAAGTGCATGGTCATCAATTCATTCTTCCTATGTGCCCTGCACTCCCCTCCCATGTTCACTAGCTCAACAACATTGTTAACCCTAGGCTCATTGTGTAAACTGAAACAAAAGAAAGGGTGTTTATCAAAAAAGTTAAAGCTAACTTGTGTGCTAGATAAACTGCGTATACTGTGCCAGTGTACTGATGGCACTGACATTGCTGAGTCTTCAACAACAAGATTTTTGATGTTGAAGAAGACAAAAGGGAAAAAAACTGCTAAAGGGTAAAATCATTAAAAATTCCCATAAATAAATTCATATTTTGGATTCTGCATGATTACACTAAAGTCAGCTTGAATAATTGATCACAAGAGAAACATGCCCAGAAGATTAGATCAGTTCCAAAGTTTGTATTTTTTATCATGTTTGGTGGAGGTCTGAAATGGCTCTGATTTTTATGACACGCTAAGTCAGCCACATAAAGCTGCACACACACACACACACAAACAAACACACACACACAGAGAGAGAGAGAGAGTTTTGACTCTGACACTAAGTTTACAATTGCTCTGTATTCATGCCACCCCCTCATGGTTCCCTCAAGAGCCCAGTGAAGGTACCAGTGCCACAGAGGACAACAAAGAGCCCAATAAGGTACCAGTGCCACAGAGGACAACAAAGTGGGACATGACAAGAAACTTTCTATCAGTACTATTTTACAGTGATAGACTACGCTATACAGATCCATTTTAATAAGAGCTAGGACTTGTGACTGCTTAGCCAATCTGTTGTTACAATGAGAAATCTACCAGAACTACCATAAGGTTTTGTGTTGCTATACCCTTATGCAATGCGCCTTTGTGTTGAATGGTCACATATGTCTATTTACGCCAAGAGAGGCTGGGAGTGCAACCTTTAGTCTCTCTGTGGATAAACACGCAGACATTCTGCACACATCACCTCCATTCTTGCTCAGCTTCGCTGGTTACTCACTTTCAAAGTCTTCCACAACCTTGCCCCCTCCCTCACATCACTGACCTCCTGCCCCCATGCACTCCTTACTGCTCTCTCAGATCCTCTTGTCATCATCACCTTGCTGTCTTCTGCCCCAGATCCTGCACCATGGGAGGTAGGTCTTTTTTGTGTCATGGCCCCCATGCCCTGGAATTGCCTCCCTAAACCTCTGTGTGACTGCTCTTCCTTTCCTCTGTTTGAATCATACCTTAAGACCTTTCTATTTCACAAGCACTTCTACCCCTCCACTGTTTAACCACTTGTTATTTCTCCCTCTCTCTTTCTCTCTCTCTCTCTTTCTTTCTCACATACACGCACACACACACACACACACACACACACATTTTACGATTTTACGACGGTCACCCAGTAAATTGACATGATTTTCTTTTGAGCATGTATACACTTTATTTGTGTTTGCCTGTGATTGGTTGGTTAACATTCAAACAAACAGTACTGAGACCTGCATGTTTGACTCATGCCATTAAGAGAGCGTTATAACTTCAAATTGCATTGCAGTGTTCATATTCATGAACATCCCACATTCCACATTCAACTTGAAGATGCAGAGTTGTGCCCTCTTGGGTAAAATGCACACCAGGCAAGTCTATGAATTTTTAAGCACTAAAATCTCAGAATGTGGATTTGTTTGCAAACCAAAGAACAGGAACCAGCAATGGTATTTGTCAAAAACTTATGTTGACCTACAAGGTAACATGTGATTTCACAAGGAGACAGTTTAGGTTTCAGTTTATGTGTTGTCATCTTTCAAGCAATGTAAAACTGCGAAGAAGAGGTATAGGGAGCGAGCCATTTGAGCCATTTAATTGACCACAAAGCTGATGAATTAACCCAAGAACAGCGTATAAAATGTTCAATGTTGTACCTTTAAGACTACCATTTATATGTAGACTAGTAATTTCTGGTAACAATCACTGATACTTGATGATTAGATATCACTGTTTCTTGTGCATGCTTTTATGTAAGAGTACCTATGGTGGGATTGTATGAGTTGCCAATGTTAATGAACAGATTACTGTAATGCAGGGTGGTGAGCCAATATTAGTGAGTTGTAGTGCAGGATGACTTCTGTGTTGAACGTTCCCGAGGGTCCTTCTTTCCCAAGAGAGGCTGAGAATGCTAACATGATAAACATCCAGCCATACAGTAGCTAACTAGTAGTCAAACAACACAATATGTGTACATGTATGAAATAGAAATATTTGTGGTGGCTCTCTCTGCTATGAAGTTAAGGGGTACAAAAAAGATGTGAGCTCAGAAATATGAAACTATGTGATGTACAATCTGATACACAGGCGAATCATTATATATATTTTACAGTACCATTGCTCTCCATCCACAGGCCTTCTACTACAGTCTCATTAGCCTTCAGCCTGTTCTCCAAGTCTGAAAATGAGCACCATATTTGCAAAGACAAAACTATACAGGTGTTCTCACAGTATAGATATAGACAAAGAGGAGGGATTTTTAAAGTATTTGTAGTTATCTGGAATATGATGAGTTGGCTCTCCATTATCTTCTCAGTGGCCTTCAACTGGAGCTCCATATCTACCAAATATATTATACAGAATCATATCACATGATGTATGCAGTTTGTATACTGTGCAGTATTATCTAGGTGTGTCATCTATACGGTACCTTTGTTCTCCATCCTCAGAGTCTCTACGGGAGCCTCACTGACCTTCAGCCTGATGTCCA
Source organism: Tenualosa ilisha (assembly GCA_015244755.2). Lineage (NCBI taxonomy): Eukaryota > Metazoa > Chordata > Actinopteri > Clupeiformes > Clupeidae > Tenualosa > Tenualosa ilisha. The sequence goes on along the minus strand of PYXC01000992.1, from coordinate 1,323,418 downwards.
AGTCTGAGAATGAACAACAAAATGATCATTTGCCAACAAATATTTGCAAATACAAAACTATACATGCATGCTTACATTATTAGATGTACTATGGACAAGGGGAAATAAACTGAAATAGACCATAGTAAAATATATCATAGTAATCTGTAATCTGTTGATTTTGGTTCTCTATAATCTTCTCAGCAGTCTTCCACTGTAGCTCCATTATCCACACGGGATTTTAAAATTATGCTCCAGTGCTTTCTGTTTGCATAATTGTGTGTTTTTGTTTCATCATATACAGTACACCGTACAGTAAGAAAGACCAGTTGCATGTACTTGTTGTCTGCATGGCTACAGTGATGCTCAGGTCATGTAGTTCTCCTCAGATCCATCACTTCAGTCCACACGTCAGGCTGGGTTCATTGTGCGCCTCCTGTAGAGGACCCTGCTTCCGTCCCTAGTCTCTTAGTCAAAGTCATATGGGCTTTGTTAACTATGCCCACAGCAGATTTAATGAGAAACAGTGTTTCTGTGTCTGGAGTTTGTCCTTGTGCTCATGTCATAGACACACATGCTAGCAACCAAGCTGTTCATTTCTAGATGGTGGGCATAAATCAGACTGCTGAGGAGGAAAACATTCTTGTAATTATATCCTGGTCTCCATTAAACATTACTAATATAAGACCTGTGTAGATGACAGGAGGAAACACTGAAAACACATACACATATAAAGACACATACAATTACAAATACATTACAGACTCCAACTCAACTGCATCCTTGGTATCTGGGTAAAAACATAAAAGTAAGAGTGTTCAAAAGGACGGTAAATTATGTGAAATTACAGAAACAGGAGTCTCATGCTTGACACATCTAAGGACTTAATAGTTGGGATGTATCTGTTCTGTATTGTTATGCTTTGGTGAATAGTTTTTTTTTCTGCCAGCTTTTGTCCTCACATTTGACAGTAGGTGTCAGTCTTGTATCATAAATGACGATATGCCCGACACAAAGACAGTCACAACAGACAAAGAATTGTTGCTTGTGACCCTTAGTCCAGGGCCAAACATTGGTCTTTTGCGGCATTAAGTTCATCACATTGTTTAAAAATGATTTCTGTTTACAGATATTGCCATGTATTGTTATGGCATACCAGATAGAAAATATTATTCAGTTAGATCCTTGCTGTTTTTATACATACGTACACACACACACACACACACACACGTATATATATGATATCAGTTCCACATTATCTCATACTAAGGCAATAAAGTGCTACTATTAACTCTGACACAGCAGCAGGCAATGGCTCAGATAGCAATGTCACTAAAGTGAATGTGTTCCCTGACACACTAACCTTAGCAGACAGCATGAAAGGTTACCATGGCACATTGTCATCATGAATAACAAGTACTGTGAAGGTTTTTAAAGGTCAGGAAATGACCATATTTTCAGTGCACTTCTGAGTGCTGTTACACTGTAAAAAAGTTAAGCTTACTTGGTGGAAACTCGTTTCCTCAAATGACTTAAGTAGGCTAAATATAACTAGTCTCTTTCAAGTTTACTTAACTCAACTGAAGCAATGAGTTTCCACCAAAATTTCAAGTAAGCTACACTTAAAAAGAGACTAGTTACATGTACTTAACTCATTTGAAGCAACATTTCAATTTTTTGGGTAAACTGGATCTTTTTTTATTTTTTACAGTGAAGTAAGCATTACTTATTGTTTTGTACAGTGTATAACAAATTAAGTATACTCCAATCTTTTAGCCTTGCTGTGTACACCCATTGCTTTCACAGATGTTGGGACAGTTTGTTTTCTTGTGCTTATGCATGCATGTAAATGCACTAATTTTCAATTTTGAGTTTTTCCTTGGAGATTTCACTGCATCTTTCCAAAAGATTCCTACACCCCCTCACAGTTCCCCCCAGAGCCCACAGAGATTATGAGATCTTAAGTACATTTTCCTGTAATGCATATCAAAGCAATTCCCAGTATTTGTCGCTCTTACTTCAGTACACAGTGTGTCCTCAAATGGCTCAGAGGAACAACACTTATTTGAATAAAAACCTGATGGCGACTTGGGACCACAGAGAACGGCTTGTCTAGAAAACACATCTTTTGCATTAAGATGAATCGTTTGATTTCACAGAGGCAAGAAGTGAGCAGGACATTTTTAATAAAACATTTAATCAGAATCATGAGAGACCAAATTGCTGCACTCTAAATGACTTCCCTTTTGATATTGTTTCTTAAAATCTTTCATGTTTGTGATTTGCATATTCATCCATGTGGTCAGCTTGTTGTGGGCATAGGCAATGAAATCATGAAGCTTGAAATCTTTCACTTCTGAGTTGTTGGTAGTTTCCATTCCATTACAAGCAACAGTGTTTTCTTTACAAGCAAGACTGTTTTACATATAGATATATATACCAAGACTGTTTTACATATAGATACGTACTCGTCTCCAACAACCTAAAAATGACCTGAGAGTGACACAGAAAATCACATCTGGACTGGCGTCAAAACATTTAAATTAGCCAGGTGCAGTTGCACCGGGGGCACGAGCAACATATATTTGGAATAGTGTTTGATCTGACAACTGCATCTGGGTCAGCAGCCTGCAGACATGCTTGTTTGAACAATAATAAATCTCCATGATCATGAGGCATTAAAGGCCACAGTGAACCAAACCTGGCCTATTATAAAAATCCTGATAGATGTTATCATGCTAAATTCGTGTTGGACAGGCTAGAATGAATACATGAGAAAATGAATGATGCTAATTGACTTCCACAGCAACCTCCACAGGGGACTGACCAACCCTCTGGTTGCCCCAGTTATAGAGTGGGAGTCTTGACTGTAGCCTTGACCACATGAGGGAACTTGCTGTGAGAGTCAGTCTGTGGACCACCTGTGGACTGTTGCTATTAATGATTCTGTTTAGAGTAACTGAGCAACATCCCTCCCACTCCAAAAAATAAATAAAAGCATGGCACCATGCCCAGCGTGGGGTGAGATGCTGTTTGCCTCTGAGAGATGTGCCAGTTGTGTTTGTGCTCACATTTGTATCAGCCATCCCCAGTGGGCATACGCTGTTAGCTCTGGAAGATGCCTGTGAGATTCATGAGTTAAACCCTGCAGCAGAAAGCACTTAAAAGCCTGCATGCATGTTAATGCTTTCACAGCTCTCCACATGGGATATGCATCTTATTCATGATTGATGAAGTGTGTGTGTGTGTGTGTGTGAGAGAGGGAGTGCTCCCAAGCAGGTGTCTGTACGTGTGTGTGTGTGTGTGTGTGTGTGTGTGTGTGTGTGTGTGTGTGTGTGGTGTGTGTGTGTGTGTGTGTGGACAGAAGCACAAATATTTGTTTCACAATTTTGGCATGCCATGCATGTACAATTTATAACCATATACAATATGAGTATGTGTGTGGACTGTAAGGTGTTTCTGTGTTTGCAAATGTGCTCATGTTCATGTTTGTAAAGGTGTGTTCATGTGTGTGAGTTTGTGTGGCTATTCAGTTTTTTCATGGTTCATGTTTTAATGAGTTGAGTGTGTGTGCATCTCCATCATCCATCAAGTAAGGGTAAAAAAACAACCACCGGTGTAGTGCAGCTTAAGGTGTTTTCATCAGTTGAACTCAGGAGTAAAAAACCTTAAATAGATCTTAGGTAAAAACCTTGGTTACATCTTTTTTTTAGCAGGTGTTGGCACACAACACTTGTACATATTTATTTGTAGCTATAGAAATAAAACTGTGGGAAATCAGAGTAAAAGTCTCGGGTGAGACTCTTTGACAGAATTATATATACAATGAGTCTCTGATGTAGCTGTGTGCTGTCATTTATTCTCATTATTTTACACACATTATTTTTATCAGTTGAAATCAGGGGTAAAAACCTTAAATAGCTCTTTTGGTTACATCTTTTTTTAGCAGGTGTTGGCACACAACAGGTTTGCTTTCCACATATTAATTTGTAGCTTTAGAAAAATCAGAGCAAATATATCAGGTGAGACACCTTAACAGAATAGATCCAGTGACAGCAGTGTGCTATCATTCATTCACATTATTTTACACACGCAGAATAGACTTGAATTTGTATTGCTTTGTGTTCTTCATGGCTTCAAGCTGACTGTTGTTTAAGGAACATTGCAGGCATTCCCATTCATAAGGGAGCCACCAGAAATCCACTGAAAGTGGTGAGATTGTTTGAGTCATCGTACATCCAGTGATTAGCAGGGAGTGCCAGGTAGACCACATCTCCCAGCTCAAGCTGTACTGCAGCAGCATTGGATGCATATCCGTAAAGATCACTATTAGTTCCGTAGTCAATAAGGCTAGTAACGATTTCATGATTTTTATAAAACCATACTGCTGTGGGTCTGTTGCTGAGCTGTGCACATATGGTGAACCTGAAGTAATACAGGCCTCGCACTGGTGCCAAGAAGGTACCTGTATCACAGAGAAGAAAGAAAGAGGAAGAAACAAGACAATCAAATTTCTGTTAATACTATTTCACAGGGAAATACTATTCAGCTCTGTTAAAAGATACATTTTAGTAAGACATAAGAGTTGTTGTAAGACTAAGACTGCCATTGTAAAACAAAACAAAACAAAACAAAACAAAAAAAAAACTACCAGAACTTGACCAGAAACCTTTCCTGTAACTTCGGCGTAAAACAAATCATGGTAACAACTTCATGAGCATTAGTTTTAATCCCCTGTGACTAAGAGCTGTTTACATGAGCACTATATCACTTTTGACAATAACAATTTATAATTCAATGGGTGCAGCTTTACAAAGTTCACATCACTGTATATTCTTCTATGTACCTGCAGGTGTATATGCATTGCCAATATTCATGGAAACATTTCTGAAAATCAGCAATGTCTCCATGGTGAATGGTCCAGTGTATCCATCTGTGCCAAGAGAGGCTGAAAAAGCCACCACTGGTCTTCCTGAGGATACACCCAGATAAACAGAAAGAAAGAAATAATTTTAGACCTGAAATCCAGCAGGCATAGTGGAGCAGCGGTCACCATCTGCGATCGACCTGGGTTTGATTCCTACTTTAAAGTTCACCCTAACGTAAAAGGATTGTAAAATAGATTCAACCTTTTAACCCTCTAATTTCAGACGACTTGATGTCATCATCCTTACTTTTTTATGTCATTGTTGTTCCTTACGTATAGTCAGAATTTCCTCTGCAATTTGTTGGCTGAAGGCCTACGACTGATGAAGTAAAAGTTGACTAGTATTTACAGCATTCTCTCATCCACAAGTCTATTTTTGGCATCAAAATTCACAAAATTCACAAAAAGCACAGTTCTGCTGAGAATATAGAGTAAACAGTGCTGAATAAAGTTGATGTTTATTTTTGTATTTCTCAACAGTCATTTTGTTCCCTCGCACACAGTGTGTTAGCTTCTTGTGTGACAAGACCGTATATTTTCACAGTGTGGTCATACTCTGGAGAGCTAGGATATCGAATCATGAGGAGATACTTCCTGATGCTTACAATCGCTATAATGTTTTTACAAATCATTTAGCATTGCTTACCCTGTGATATCAAATAGTCACGCATTAAAATCAGTCTAGTTGCTTGAAGTTTATGCATTTAGCAGACGCTTTCATCCAAAGCGACTTACAATTTTGTCAACTATCAATTGGCCAGTCTCCCCTAGAGCAACTTAGGGTTAAGTGCCTTGCTCGAGGGCACAGCAGTGGCAGCTGGGATCTGAACCCACAACTTTTCAGGTTATTTGCACACTAGCCAGGTTCCTTAACCACTACGCTACCACCGCCCCACTGCTTGATGCTGCTTGATACTGCTTGATGACATTTGTAATATTTTCTCTGCAAATATATACCAAAATGTAAATAAATGTAGCTACAGACAAGTGGGTAAATTTGACAAAAATTTCAATGATGAACATGACGTATTAATTGACTCTGTGCAATGTGATATCTAAGAGTATTGTACCATACCACTGTCACAGTTGCCACAAATCATCCCATTGTTCTGCAGGCCTGCTACTTTGTCCTCATTTGTCCTCAGCCTGCTCTCCAACTCTGAAAATGAGCATCAGAAGCACCAACTAATCACCATTTTATGTACACCAATATTTGCACAAGATACACAAAACAGCACCCAAGTGTCCTCACAGCACCCAAATATACTATTAATAATTGTGTGCAATCTGTTGAGATTGTGTTATTTGCTAAATACAGTATATTGTACATATCACAGTGTATGATGTATGCAGTTTGTATGATTGTTCAGCATTAGGTGCGTCATCCATAAATTACCCATGTTCTTCTGTGTCAGTTCGTCTACACGATCCTCACTGGCCTTCAGCATGATTTCCAAGTCTGAGAATAAACAAAAAGTGATAATTTGACCACAGATATTTGCAAGGACAAAACTACATGCATGCTCACAGTACTACATATAGACAATGAGGGAAAAAAATGTAATCTGTCATAGTAATCAATTGTGGTTCTTTGCAAAAATGTTCCTTTCAATAACTCCCTGTCCCGAAATGTGTTGATAGAATTGTGAGAATTATGCCCAACATGATGTATACTGTACTATACGAAAGAACAGGTGCATGTACTTTGTGTTTTCACAGCAACAGTCACAGTCAGCTCATGTACACACATCAGGCCCGCATCGCACATCTTTAGCAGAAGGCTCTGCTTCAGTCTTGGCACTCTCCATCAAAGTCACTCTTTTTCTCTCTGCTGTACCTGCAGCAGCTTTACTGAGAGGCAATTCTCCTGTGTCTCCATTTTGTTCCTGTGCCCATGTCATACACACACATGGAAGCAATATCACAACAACCAGGGAGTTCATTCTTAATGCAGGTCACAGACCAGACTGCTCAATAGTGCAATACTCCTGTTTTTGTATGGTTGTGTCTGTTAAACATTACCTTGTCTAAGGGAAAGTAACACCTGTGTGTTATAGGAAACACTCATAGAGTCATTCACATGATCTGTTTTTGCCATCATCTCTTCAGCACTGAACAATCACTGGTTTTGTTGGTCTTGGATTAGCCAAAAAACCTTTGCTTTTTCTCCTCCTCCTCGCATTTTGGTATTTCTTTAACCCGATGAGACCAACGACCACACCGTGCCCCCCAAATTCACACCCATTCTTCACAGCCAGATTACTCACACAGTTTTCATCACACTGATAACATGCGCATATTATGTGAAACTACAGTCTGAGCTCTCCAATAGCATTACTTATTAGTCAGTTTGCGAGAAAATTTGCTCTGAAATGACATAAAAATACAAAACAATATTAATACAGCTCGGCACCCATCTCACACCTATTCATCTTGGTGAAATATCTCATGATCTCTTCACTCAAATGTGGCAATCCGCATATCAAAATAAACAGGAGAATCTATCAATTCCAGTGGTGTATTTCTCTGTACGAGTGGTGATTCCCAAGCGATCCGGTATTGAAATTATATAATTTTACGGCATTGTCCACCCCCCCCCCCCCCCCACCACACACCACCACACCACAAAATTCACTTTCCTGTTCATAAAAACAAAAAACACTTTCCTGTCCATATCTGAAGTTGATCTCAGACACCTGTCTGTCATATAGCCAGGGCACATGACAGACATGTAATACAAAATATGAAAATGAATGAAATGTGTCAGAACATACATTTTTGTAAATTGCAAAGTCATATAGTGTGCCATCATCATGATTCTTATATTGGTAGATTCCAGGCAACCCATCCTATCCAAATATGAAAAGATATTGCTACCAGCATACTTACTATGGTGGGATAGCTGCAAAAATGTTAAAAATCATGAAAGCACATATATAAAATAATATACATGTTGTATCACATCAAACAGATTTGGAAGCCTAGACTGCCCTGAAAAAAAAGATATAGTATGTGCCATTATAATGACAGAGATAAGAGCTTAAAAGTAAGGTAGTGATTTTACCCTATACTTGCATCTGAATATGAACGCCAGATGCCCTCAACAAATATAATGAGGTCCTGGACTGAAAGCAGGATGGCGATAATGTGTTGGAGAGAGCGAGTGCATGAGGATGCGTTTATGAAGCAACTGATTATTCTGTGCTTTGTTTCGAGAGTTGTGTGTGTGTGTGTGTGTGTGTGCATCAGAGATCAGAGGGACAACGAGACCTAAGGTACAGTGCAGCTGGTGTTTGCTGTCAGTTGATCTTGGCTAAAAATTCTTGGCTAGAGATTTGCACTTTTGGCAGTTGTTGGCACAAAACTAGTTTGCGTCTGTGTTTTGCACATGTGAGAGGTCTGGGTAATTTCATGTAGGTCACAGGTGTCTATCAATAATTAGACCACCAAATAATTGATATAACTAAGCTCTTCTCTCTCCCCCCCTCTCTCTCTCTCTCTCACACACACACACACACACACACACACACACACACACACACACACACACTATGCATAAACAAGAAATTTGTCCATAAGCAGTTACACCCCCTTCTCCCTCCACTGTGCAGAGAAAGCACAGCAACAAAAGCTTAGGTACATAGAGGTGCGTACATTATTAAAATTGTTTAGATTTTGCTGACTTGAAAGAATTGGAGTGAAGGTGGAGTGAAGTGAGCCAAATGGCTCAGAGAATTCCCCCTGCGCTCATAACAGCAGATGAGTGCATCACTGCGGGGCACAGTGAGGACTTCCAATCTGTTGTGTGTGTTAAATATTTAGAGATCCATGTCAGTGGGGAACACTGAAACCTGTTTACCTTTGAAAGCGCCCTGTGGTCCCTGAAGAATTCACCGTTATAGCCTGTGAGGCAGGAGAGGGAGGAAGAGAGAAAATGGGAGCAAGAAGCAGAAAGAGAATTAGTCTTGTGATGATGCATTTGAAGTTTTTCATTTGTTACTTTTTTACAGTTGATATCTACAAGCCCTTATTGTTTCAGACTTAATAAACAGGTCCGCCCCTTTGCATTTACAGTAGCCTCTAGATTGCTCACTCTACATGTGCTGTTTCTGCATTTGTTGTTTGCTATTTACTATTGAGAGATCTACAAATCTCTGTGAAAATGAATAAAGTCAGGTCCCCTTTTGTGTGTGTAATATCTAGCTCATTAAATCACACCTGAACATAGCCTTCATGTCTCTTGCCACACTGTAAATAAATGTTATTTATTTATTTATCCATCTATCTCTCTGGATGTTATCATCACTCACATTAATATTTAACTAATAACCTATGGTACAGTATAAAAAGAGTTTTTCAGTGCTGATGTGACTGAATACAACCATGAGGGGTTTCATAGTGCTACTGTTTCTTTGCATAACCTTTGGAGAAGTTGGAGGGCGTGCCCTTGAGTTTAATCTTGACAAAGATTATGAAGTTCCCAAACAAAGCAGGGGGGATAAGGTTCAGACTGAATCCACGACTAGGGCAGAAATTTCAGGTACCACCACCCAGCCAGATGTGTGGACGGAGCTCCGCGACCTGAGGAAGGTGGTGCAGGGCCTCGCTTCTGAGCTGGTGGAGCAGAGAGTGGAACTGAGTGTCACCAAGACTGAACTGCAACACAGCAGGAATCAAGTAGAGGAACTGAAGAGGCTCAATGCAGGTGATAGAAATTAGTTGATGGCTGATAACAGCACAAAAACACCCTGAATTCTTACTTCTTACATACTTGCTGTGTATTTCTTTGTTTTCCCCCTTAAGCCATGGAGTTGGCATTGAACAACGGATTAAAGGAGATCAGAACAGACAATGATGGTAATCTACATTTCTTTAATTGGTTATTGTAATTAAGCAGTGAATTACATTGATCATGAATTTATTTGCAGCTGTAGAAATCAGACTGGCTTCTGTGGCAAATGAAGTGGGAAATCTGAGGGCAAATATCTCAGGTGAGACACTTTGACTCAATTTGGCTCATGAATCCTGCGAGATTTAACAGCTATATATCCAATGTGTCTCAGTCTTTCATTCACATTATTTTCCATACAGGCCATGATATGAAGTGATAGCCAGGAGCACACATAACAGTGTCTTTCTAACAACTAACTGTCTGGCCCTCTGCTTTATTGATTTGATTACAGGCACACCCAAAGTAGCATTCTCTGCAGCACTGACAGATGCTGGATATATCGGACCATTCAACACAGACATTACACTGGTGTATAAGAAGGTTTTCACAAACATTGGCAATGCTTACTGCCCTATTACAGGTAAAATGCAAATGAAAATTCGACTCACGTTCTGTTTAGTTACCCTTGAAAAGGTAAAAATATGTTCCTTTCTCTTTTTTCCATTTCTTAAGGCATCTTCACAGCACCAGTGAAGGGAGTGTACTACTTCAGATTCACAGCTGTGGGGAAATCCAGCTCCCACTGGTTGGTCAATAGGCTGATGAAGAATGGACAGCAAGTGATGGCTATGTATGAACTTCCTAATGACAATGAATATGTGAATAATGGCGTGGTTTTGCAGCTAGAGGTGGGAGATCTCGTCTATATGCAGCTTCCCTCAACTTATCAAGCTTTTGATAACACAAATAACCACACAACCTTTAGTGGCTTCCTGATCTTCACCCTATGATTTAGGTGTGGACAATACTGTACGGGTATGATTCAGCAATGGGAGGAAGCGCTCCCAGGAACCTATAAAAGTCTTCCAGGGGACAGGTGATCTCTAGTGAGTGCTGAAGCCAGTAAAAACAACGGAAGTCTAGTCCAGGAACAAAGAAACTATGACAATCCATTTCCAGATTCGAGTGCCTTATACCTTCCTGGGCTAAGGACATTGATTCAGTATCCAGGAAATACATATTTAATTTAATATAAATTCACATAATTAGCTTTTAAATTTCACCTAAGCTTGAAATGAACAAATAAGCGCAAAGAAACACCAAGACAAGTCAAAGACAGTTGCACAAATGTACATAGTAATAGATTTATTTTTAAGCTACTTCAGGTTACTTGTTATGATCAGATGGATGGATGAGGTTTATGTAACCATTTAGTCCAATCATTCTGAATAAATGACAAACGTGTGGCATGTTAACAGCAGTGCAACCACATATATGTTCAGTCTTTTTTTTTTCAAAATGTGTGACATCATTGACGTGACAAGTGATTGACTTTTACCAGGCCCATCAACTGGTATGTTACTGTAGACTATTGACTTCTCTTCCTTAGGAAAAATAAATAAATAATACTCACTGTCTTGCTCATTACAATTTACCTTAACTATGAAGAAAACGCACAACAAAACATGACACATGCGTGGAACCAACACACCCAGCCATAATGTAATCAGATTTACTGTAATGTTTAACCAGACCTTTTGTACAGCATTTTGCCATGCATTTGTACCAAAACACAAGAATGAGGACCACTGTAGTTGCCCTGCTGTACAAATCTCTGTACTCAACACTGTAGTCATGAATCTCCTCTAACAATGAAGACCGGCAAAGGACCCAAGACCACATCTGGGTGTCAAGCACCAGACACTTCAGTAAATGAAGGGACAACCACTGCATCACTTCTGTGCATCACTTCTCACAGCCTTGATGGAGAGACTTACCTCTGCTGAGAAGCAAGTGGAAAACGTGGAAGAAATCAAATCCTTGGCATACAGCTGGACAGCTCATGAAGTCATTGGCAGAAATGTATTATATAATGACACACATAGCATGTTAAATGGCCTTGTTGATTTTTATGCTATTTTCTACTGGTCCCATCACAGACTTGCATCTTGCATTCATTTGTTGTTAACTCTGCAACTCCCTGTTTCACACAGACAAATGTAAGGTGGTGTTCTCTGCTGGCTTAATCAGTTCTGAGCATGAACGCATTTGGACCATTCACCACTGACATCACCTTGGTCTACTCCAGTCTTTACAAACATTGACAATGCATTAAATGCCATTACAGATAAGCATAAACAGACTGACTTAGATAATAAAATGCAACACTTTAAAAGTGTTATCTCATGTCAGGTAATCAGCTTCTTGCTGTACTTTATCTCAGACAACAGAATTCACACACACACACACACAACACACACACACACACACACACACACACACACACACACACAAATACAAATATAATACTTTCATTTGTATAAATAAATACAATGTCAGTTTTATTATTGTTATTATTGTATGAATTGTCTGTTTATCTAAAGTTTATCTTATTTAAGGCATCTTTACCACACCTGTGAGTGGAGCTTATTGGTTCTACATTAATATCATAAGAATTACCGGTCCTTAGTATTTGGGAATCACTTTTGTTTAAGAATCAGCAGCGAGTTCTGCATTTGGCTGTGTATTCTGATGAGAATCATCATGATTTTGCCTCCAATGGTGTAACTCTGTTACTGGAAGCAGGAGATGGGGTCTACATAAAACTCTTTGCGCCATGTAAACACATGTTTGTCATGCAATACTTCATGCTGAAATTACAGATCATCATCTACATTGGTTTTGTATATTGTAGGTGTTTTCTGAAAAAAAAAAAAAAACCAAAACAACAACAAAAAAAGCCAATAAACCAAAGCTGATGTCATACAGCCTGGATGTAGCAAATGATTTGTCATGTGACATGTTGAACATAATGAATCCCAAATTACCAGTGAACTACATCTAACAGTGAAAATACTGCACTTCTTATTATTAATAAGTACTATCTTTGTATTAACATTCAGTTTAATGTGTAATATCCTTATGTGCAACTTTATGGTTGATCACAACCCCCCAATTGTACTGGTATTTCTTAACCAGTCAAAAATGTAATTACAAAATATTTTGTCTCTGAAACACTGTCATCTGTTAACTTGTAGGCTCTCTTATTACTACAAAGGACTTTGCTTTCAATAAGACCTTCTACATATGTAGAGTAGACACCTTCAAGATATTTATAGTGCAAAATGTTTTGTATGTTTTATCTCCTGCTATTTTATATTAATCATTTAATGAGTAAATGCCACTGATTAGAGGTTAAAGGCTGTAGTTACACCAAACAACCACCAGATGTGCGCAAGTGAGCAACACTCAAGTCCCACCCCTTGGGCTGTCCTATCCCCGTCAGCCCTCCCACTTCCCGTCCAAACCCCGCCCTGGTTTCCCCCCTTCTCCCGGCCCCACCCGACCATCTGCCGACATTTCCTGCTTCCCAGCTGCCGCCATTCCTCAGTCCATTTTCTTCCTGCCTTTCTGTCGCAAACAGGATGAAAGGGCCTATTCAGCGCTTCTCCCCGCCCCTCCCCTTCCCTTTGTGCTGTCACCCTTAGCAACAAGCAGCCTAGCGGCCTGTAAACACAGAGTTCTAGGGTCTGACAAAGGGACAAAACACTTTGCCCGCATGTGGTTTGTTTTTTTTGTGTGGACTTTAAACTTTAAAGGGAGTTGAGAAAGATGACTTAGGCATACACATCACATCTTGTGTCATAGTTTTCATGATACACACAAAAGTTATAAGAAATTCTCTACAAAGAGAGGCTCTTAAGTTTATGTTGTTACATTCCTTTGAAGTGATCCAAATAGTTATCGGTGTGAGTCCTGTCCTTCATATAACAGTGTGCTTATGTAACTTGACACTAGGCTTGATGGAATCAGCCTGTTGGTTGTGGGTCGTGCGATGTTGTGTCCATCAGGGAGGATAGATGAAGCTATTCCTCTTACCAGTGCTTTCAAGAATGTTGCTGAGCCCTGTTAGATTTGAACAGAAACTATGCCATCAGTTTCTTAGGCTGGTTTAGTTCACTAGGAGAATATTTCACATCCTTTTGATACAGAAATTAAATCTTTTCAAAACTTCGGATGCTGAAAGGAATATTACAGAGAGTTTGTAGTAAGTTTGTGACGCACATTCAACCTGATTCACATGGCATGTTTTTGACCACCCCACCCCCATCACTGGTCTCACTGGCTCCGGCCTTTTAAGGAGACAAACCAGATGACGGAGAGAGAGCGAGAGAGAATGGGAAGAGATGACAAATGAAACACACGTGTTACTGTTTGTGCAAAACTAAACAAAGGCAAATCACTTTTGGAGTGTGTAATGTGAAACCACTGAAGTCAGAGGTAGCATACACAGAGGGATGGCATTCAGAGAGCATAGTATTGTTCAGCATTGTTCCAGAAAATAGCCTCTGTCCTTGTGCTTCTCCATGTCCTCTCTCCCACAAAAATTTACATGTGGCCTTACATGTAGTATCAGTGTCTCCCTGTTGTCTCGTGGACAGATAAGGGCCTCTCTGTTTGAAAGAATTCTTCTACTGACTGCACCAATTACAAATAGTTTCCAAGGGGCTGAACCTACTGATTATTAACTTAACCTTGGTGTGGAATTCCTGATGTGCATTCCTTTACTTGTTGTGAGTTTGAGTGAAGCACTCTCTTTTTCTGTCAATAGGGGGCGATGTTAAACCATGAATAAAGCATTTCTGCTCTACCCGTGAATATTGTCACAGCCATTTTCTGCATATTTCTGAAGTAGCATCCCCCATTTTAACTGCACCGGAATCTTGGTAGTTGTTTATGCCTTCTACCTATGTGTGCTTTCATAATTTAAGAGATGTGTGTGATCTTTTATTCATCATAAGCTTTGTGCTGTCCGTGCTGCTCGAAGCAGTGTGCTCCCCAGAGCCAGCAGTGCTTACTCATTCCGGGCTTCCCATGTACACACACACACATAGGCACACAGACACACTGACACAGATTTGGCGTGGGAGAGAGAGTGGGGGAGGGGTCTTAAAGAGACAGGAGCACTGAGTCAGCTTGCTAAGCTGCCCGTCTCTCTCTCCTACTCACTCACACATACAGACAAAGACACACATACACACACATATAGAGGTCCGTGTATACCTGTTAAAACTAAGGTTTTATCACTCTGGTTGATAATACCTTTGTCAGCAGTGGCAGTAAAGTTGTAAAGACTCTTTAAACAAGATGGCTATGAATCACTTTGGATCATCAAGTGAATGACTCCTTTCTCTGCGTCACATGTTGCCCCATCCTGTGGCCTTACTGGGCTTCAGCAACAAGCAGTTGCATCAAAGCAGTCAAAGCATCAATCACATGATGGCATGAGAGCTATTGCCTTAGGCCCTGACCTCATTCTGAACAGAGTCTGTTGTTATATGCAACTCGATACACAACCAAAGATACCCACACAAAATGGACATATGTATGGACATATGTGTGTGTATTTTACACACACACACACACACACCACACACACACACACACACCACACACACACACCATAATGACAAATTGATTTCTTTTTTTTTTGTTTATCTGCAACCACTGGTGTACACATATGGACGGTCTTGTAATTGTGGTCTGTTTCCTTGGGGAAATTCCACTACTGTCTGGATGAGAAGAGTCCAGTCCCTCCCACTCAAGTCGGAAGTCTCCTCTCCAGAATGCCCACCTGCTGCTCTGACCCTAAAGCCACAGCAGAGATCAACACCCAGAGACCAGCTGCTGGAGTTTTGGCCTCTGAATGCTGTTGATGTTGTGAAATGGAGAGAGAGAGAGAGAGAGCGAGAGAGAGAGAGAGACATTGTCATTAAAACTCTTCCATTCCCTTTTTCTTTTTCTTTTCCTTCATCCTGTTTTGAACAATGTTGTTTCCCCCATTTCCTTTTTAATTCATGTTTCTACTTTCGACAGCAACAACACATATACAAAGACAATATGCAAAACTATATTTTCATAAACAAAGATACACAAAACCCCCCCCCCCCAACACACACACACCTACCTACACACCTCTCTCTCTCTCTGTCACACACACACAATCACACTACAGAGGAAGTATTTCATATCTATTCAAGGTTTTTACTTCTGAGCTCAACCTTCACTTCACTTTTACAGTTTTAATAACGCACACTCCTCTGTCCCTGTTCATTTAAGCTTTTGTTGTTTTGCTTTCTCTGCAAGGTGTGTGTGTGTGTGTGTGTGTGTGTGTGTGTGTGTGTGTGTGTGTAGGAGGAGACACACCTGAATGCAAAATTGGATTGGAATTGAATTTGAATTGGAAAGTTGGATACTAATCAAATATATGCCATGTGGTTATATACTCCACTAGCCTGGAATATTAACACCAGACTGATATAAAGAGTGCCACTGTCTGTGACCCACCATGTATTCTAGAAAATGGTCTGTCTGAGCAGAAGCTGATTTTCCTCCCTGGAGTTTGTGAGAACCTTTCATCTAATAGGAGATAAAATCCAGCCTATTCTTCTTTAGCATGAAAATATACTCACTTTCCATGTGAAACAAAATTGTTTGATGTGTGTGTGTGTGTGTGTGTGTGTATGTGGTGTGTGTGTGTGTGTGTGTGTGTGTGTGGTGTGTGTGTGTGTGTGTGTGTGAGCACAACAACAATATTTGTTTTTCACCTTCACCTTCACCAACTCTGTGATGGTCTCTTTTACATGTCCAATGGCTGTTTGTCTCGCCGATAACCCTCATCCTCTCCCTCTCTCACCCTTCTCCTTTTCCTCCTCCTCCTCGTCTCTTTCTCTTTGCTTTTTCTACTTCTACCTAATCACTTTGTTTCTTTCAGCAACCACAGCAATGACACCACCAATAGGATTTTCTGAGGAGAATCCCCCTTGTGTGCTGGGGTCCTAAAGGCTCCATTAAGCCTTTGGGAGGCAAATTAAAATGGTGCTGCTTACACATTTTTGCACAAGAGAATAGGACACCATAAACCTGTAATCGGCGAGCAGCACTGTTCTAAGCCTGTTCTGAGGATGTTAGGCCGCTACTACAAGGGAACTGACTGAGCCCCAGGAGCCTGTGTGTGTGTGTGTGTGTTTGCATGACAGAAGGAGAGAAAAGAGAGAGAGAGAGAAAGAGAGAGACAGGAGAAAGGAGAAAGGAGTGTATGAGAAGAGCTTAGACACCATCTGGGCCTCAGAGATATGAATATGGTTAGGGCATAGCTGTAATGAGATAAGCGAATGAATTGTGTATGTGTGTGTTTGTGTGCGCGTGTGCGTGTGCATGTGTGTGTGTGTACGTGTATTGTATGAAGGTAGAAGCAAAAGGGACATGAGTCCTTTAAAAGTCCTCTAACAGTACTAAACACAGTCCTCCTCATCCTGTGCTGATGTGTCCTTTTACTCTGCATACAATCAAATGTCATATCTACAGGTCTGGCAACAAGCATTAGGGATAGAGGTTGTTTGAAAACCCTGCACTGTTCATTTAATTCCAGGCATGAAGTAGAACTGCTTTGTGCATGACTGACTGCTTTCAGCTGGAGTTGGCTGGTTGTGCTTGGCTCAGATATGTAATATTTCCACACATCTGTTTTTCATCAACTCTTCCACAGAGGATGGTTACTCAGGATTTCTCCTCCCCGTGGCTGAAAATTCTTGTGGCACAAGTTATATGATTTTCTCTCTATCTGTGTGTGTGTGTGTGTGTGCTTGAGAGTGGAAGGGTGCATGTGGCAGGGAGGACCAGAGAGAAAAAAACGGTGTGTGTGTGTGTACGTGCACATACACGTGTGTGTAGCTATTTTTGCTGGACAGGAAATCACATCTTCTGCTTGACCAACAAACAGTCCAAATATCTTATGTGCTAAAACTCTGTTCAAAAACATTGTTTCTTACCCCTCTTACCATTCTGCTTCCTCGCCCATTTCTATCCCAAATACAATTCTAATTCATAGAAAAACAATATACATGTGAATGCTTTGCTTCATCTATGCTATTGTCCCAACAGCAGAAATTGTGGATCTTCAAAATAGACTGAGCATACTTGGGTTAAAGTTAGGGGCACTGCATCCCTCAGACTTTAAAGCTGGGGTTGTTCCAGGCCCCCTTTAGCAGCATGACTTCCAGTGTCTTTCTCCCTCTCTCTCTCCAGATTAATGTTGTGTATGTCCGGAGTGTTGCTGACTCAATCTAGTATGACAAGCAGTCAAGAAACAGCAGTATGGCAGTGGTGGGAAAGGGAGAAGAGGAGAGGCCCATGTCATCTGAGCTTCTGCAGCTCCCATCTACAGCCTGCAGAGGCTCCTCTTCCACCAGTGAAGACAGCTTGTGCATCCCTTTCAAACTAAGCCTCAGCATCACCCAATGGATGTGTGAGAGATACAGAGCATCACCCGGATGCTGCATGGCACGGATGCGCAGGAAATGGGTCAAGTGCAGTTTCCCTCTCCCTCCTGTGGTTGTCACTGTTGCCAGAGAGATAGACACTGACAAAGTGTAGACGGCAGATGGCTGAATGGGATTATGGTGCTTTTACTGTCAGCCAGATGGTGCCCGTGCCGTATCCAGATAGTTTAGTCAAGATTACAATCGTTTAGCTTAGCTTAGCACACACTGATGCTTTCCCCTCTCTACACATAGACTCCTGCTGAGCATCTATGAGAGGCTACTACATGTGACTCCCTTAATGTGACTGGCCAGCCAAACCCTGTGGACTAACTGTTGGGATTATTTACTAATGATAAAGTGTATCACGTGACAGAACTCTTGCTTGTCTGTTGCATTAATCAGTTGATCATGCACAAGCTCCAGTTTTATGGATGTCTGATTCTCTTACCTAATTCTAAAATGTGGTATTTATTTATTTACATATTTATATAAACATATATCACTGTTTTGTTCTGTTTGCTTAATTATCAGTTGTGAAGGACACCCACTGTGCTCCCATCCGGAGCAATAAGGGATTAAGAAAGTATTTTCAATACAGTGAATCAATCTCTCTCAAGTGATATGCCTTGCAGGCTGTTGCATGCATGTTCAAATTTACAAATTTGCAGATCAATACATTCACAATTTCCTGTTTCATTTACATAGATATGTGTGAGGAAAGCCTGAAAATAAAGAAAAAATGTCTTTGATATGAGTTTGCTTTGGAATACAAAATAAACTGTTGTTCATTTGTGCATAGTTCTGCACTTCCACCATAGGGTGGCATGCAAGAGCTGTGAGAGTCTAAATCCATGTTTGGTGACTGCACATGCTCAAGAGAGACCATGTGTACTGGGTTAGGAGGGCAGGCAGAAACTGTGTCACACTGGGAATAGTCCACTTGGATAACTAGAGGGAACAGAGACTGTGAAAGGAGAGAATTTCTCTATGCGTTGTAAATCCTTGAATAACTGAAAATGTAATGACTTTGGAGTCACTGGATGAATGGGATCATCATAGAGAGCTGCTAACCATATCAGAATCAGTTTTATTGGCCATGTATACTTACGGAAATTGACTTTGGTAGGAGTTAGCTCTCTATACATGTAGACAAATGTGAGATATCTGTCTCTACTTTGCCTAATTTCCATGGATGCATGTTTTTTTTTCGGTGGTATTTTAAAATGCACTGAAAAAGCCACAAAAAGCAAAGCTCGTGTAATTTAATGTGCTCTATTCACAGCGTTGGATGTGATATGGACATGTAGCTAGTCCTCACTCCTGGAAAGCAGGAAACCTTGAACTGTGCTGCTGTCCTCTCTTTCAGGGCAACTGTGTGTTTACTAAATGTTTCCAAGAAAACATGGAATTACTGGATTAACTATAATCCTCCTGCATATGTCTATCAACATAAATCTCCCACTCACTCCCACCCTGTCTTTCATTTCCATATGTAAACCTCAAAAACAGGGATCAAAACCTTTGAGCAATGTCGTTGTCCAAGTGCCCTCGGGGACACAGGTTTGTATCTGGCCTGTGGTCAGTTCCTGATTCAACCACATCTTTTTCTCCCTCTTTTCTCCTGCTCTGCACTACCCTGTCAAAAAAGACTAGAAAAGCTAATTAATACGTCACAAAAACAAAGCAAAACAAAAAACACCTAATGTGCATACAAAGTAGTTCACTGTGTGAGATTCCCATTACTGTGGCCAACATTTAGGCTTTAGTCCAAACAAAGTTACAGAAATGCACATTAATGCATATGTGAATCAGTACGCAGTAAGCAGTGTTTAATGCCTTCAGTGTCACCTATAGTCTCTTTTTTCCAGACATGTTTTGCCTTTATTCTGATAGGATAGTAGAGAGTGACAAAATGAGTGGGAGAGAGAGATGAGGAAGTATTGAGAAATTACTCCCAACCGGACTTGAACCTGGGTTCCTGAGTTTATGGTATGACACTTTGGCCCAGTGAGCCACAGTGCCCTATATACAGGTTATTTAGTTTAAAATATGGACATGTTGCCCATTTTAGGCCTAATTAGGGTTCTTAAGATGCAATATTAATTGTACATACCAAGTGTTCAATAGAGAGTGGAAAATTCAACAATTCTTTCCACTTTAGGCTTGTGTTTTTTTTCCAATTCAGATGATTTTTAGTGATTTGCTTTTTCTGAAACTTGTGAGATCCAGTGACATAGTGTAGTTTAGCAAATAAAATGAGGCACTTGACAATGTGGTGTTTTATTTACTGTAGTGTATCTGGGTACAGGTGGAAAGTGAGTAGCTTCAAATGTCTGAGTACAAACCTCTGAAGACTTCACGTCTAGAATCACGTCTATGCTCGGGTAAAAAGATAAAAACAAACAAGGCAGGCGAAAGATGGCCTACACATGAAAGTGAAACTAAAAGCTTTTTGTTATGCTGGGGACAGCAGAGCCAACGTCAGTCACATCTCCATTGTCAAGTTTGCAGATGAAATAAAGGTCATGGACCTTATCAGCAATAACAATGAGCAGGCCTATCTGGATCAGGTGTAAGAAGTGGCACAGTGATGCCAGATATTCAACTAGACATAGAATGTTAGTAAAACTCCATGTGAGACCAGTGGGCAGCCTGTGGGCAGACTTAAAAGTTTTAAATACTTTGGTGTCCCTGACATAGACTGCCAGACATGGACTGGCAACATCTACACACTTGCAACGATCCAGACAAAGATTCTAATGCCTTCAGCTACAGAATTTCAAGATGTCAACATTTATATTCAATTCAGAATGCCACCTACTCTTCGGCTATGGAGTGTTGTAGGAAGTAGCATTACCTGGTCTGAGAACTGTGTTTGCTTGGGATCACAGCTGTGCTCAACTGAATGCAACCACGGCAAAAAAAAAAGAAACAAAAAACAAACAAACAAAATAAAAAAAACCCTCTATTCTAGTTATTCATTAGGGTCCTAATAAGGACCCCAAAATGTAAAAGAGACTGTACTATGGAGAGGAGGGCTATCACTGAGTTTGTGAGGGTGAAGGAGAAAATAAATATTGTTGTTGTGTGATTGCCTCGGATTATTCCTGGCCTGGTTTGACATTTGATAACTAATTCACACACACACACACACACACACACACACACACACACACACACTGCACACACCGGCCTCTATCCTCACCACCCAACACCACAATCCAGCTTTACACGCATTGCCTCCTCCCCTATACCCCCAGAAGTGTAGTGGGGATTATTTTAGTAGGGGTACATGATGTTTAAATAATATAATGAATGCCTAATGTTTAAAAAGTGAGAAATAACATACATAAACGATCTGTTCCAAGAAGTGGGGTGACACCGTACCCCCGCGTCCAACAGCTACTACACCCGTGCGTACCTCTAACACACACGCACACACACACCCAAAGATTACACCATCACAGCCACCACCATGACATACTGATATACTGAACTCGTCTGTATTGGTTACAGCCTATTGCGTTATTTTTTGATGTTGTATGCTTGTGTGTGTAAATTTGAATGAATGTTCTTTAAGTGACTTGAATAAATCTTGACTTGAATTAATATGCATATTTAATATACAGTAGGCCTACATGAAGATTTACATGCCAACATGGCCGGCCATATGTTATCATCTTAACCGCATTTGTAGGTTAATTCATCTGATCTCAGTGTGGTAAATTGGTTGGCCTGTGTGTTTTTAATAACGTCATAATTACTAGATGGAATATACATCACAAAGACATTCCGTAACATCACTGTTCCCATGACACTTCTCCCACGACGGTCAGAACACAAATACACAACACAGCATACATCCTGTCAGCTACTTTGGGTTAGGATCAAGTTCAGAGCACTCTGGGCAAGCGTTAGCTGTTCGCTATAACAGGAAAATAAGGTAGGTTAATTTCTTGAAAAATAATATGCAGTATTCCTTTAACTGTAGAAGTTTGAAGAACCTAAAGATAGAATTGCCTTGCATTGCCTTGCAAGGTATTAATGCCTTGTAGCTACTCCTGACAGCTTAATTAAGACCCAACCGTTTTGGTAAAATGTTCCTTCATTATGGGTAGTCCTACCATATTTCATAAAGTAAGTAATGCATAAAATACTTTGAGCTGACAAACAAGTAACCTCTGTAGGAATGTCGGAGGAGGAAGGAGGAAAAGCGTTTGTTTGAAGGCTAATGTAGACCTACGCTTGACAGACAGGTCGGAAGGGGAGGGAAAATTTCACATGGAAGGACTGGACTAACTGCTCTTTAGGAGGTCCTGAACGTCAGGTAGCCTGACGCCAGGACTCCAAGAGCTGAAAAGAAGATTTTTTAGCATTGTTAGCATTGTATTCTAGGCCTGTTTATTTGGGTTAGCCTCAGGTTAGCCTACGTGGGCTTGGAGTTTTGTGCCTCTGTGATGGATACAGAATGTTAAGCTAGTTTGATGGTTCTAGGTCTGTGCTCCATTTCCAGCCTTTCATCTAATCTATTACGTCTGTACGTCATGTCTGTATCAGTCTGGGCAGGCATTTTTTATGCACTTACCCCGTTTTCCCTTTTGTTGCAGAGAATGGTGTAGGCCTTCTGAGGTTAGGAAGTCCCTGTCTTTGGAGTAAGGTAGAGTCCTCACTGGAGTGTATGTGTTGAGGCCTTGGGTTTCAATGTGTTAGACATGAGTAGTGTGCATTTGGCACGGTCAGCATGTTGCAACACTGATACTGTCAATGCAATGTGATTAGCTGGATAACAGGCTGCAATGAACTTAGAGGGGACTCGAGGCACTTAGTAAATCGAATTTGTGTGTTTGTGTTTCTCTCTCTCTTTCTATGTTGGTGTGTGTGTGTTTGACAAAGAGAGTGAGAGATCAAAATTTTCTTTCTCATTTGACAAACAGAGTTCCATGCATTCATTGCATTGGAGTTACTTTTACTTGGGGTTGCTTTTCTTGTTGTTGTCTTTATTGTTTTTCCTTGTGAGGTCACATGACAGATGTGGTCAGATGTTTTGTGCCAGTGCCAGAGGTATGATTAATGTTTGCTCAGCCGCTCACCCTGGTCCTGGGAGGTGCCTCCGGGAAAGCACAGATAATCAAAAGCCAAGGGCAAACTGCGTTGGCACCCGAGGCAGTGCCATCTGTTGTCTTTGGGAATAATGAAAACTCTGAGATTCCAATCCTACCCTATTTCCTCCGCCTACTTGTACTGCCCAGGTGGTTAATTGTGTGATGATCGCTAATCGTTGTGTTTGTGTTCTGCAGGGACTGACCCTGTGGCTGTGCAAGCTCAGGCATGATTGAGTGACCATGAGCCAGCTTATATAGCCAACTCTGTGCTTATCTGATTAGCAGACCCAGGCGTATACTGGGTGGTATGAGTCATTCCATCTATTTGTTTTTCCCCTGATTATGTTTGACTCGAAGAGATCAGACCCAACTAAACGATGAAGCTATTAACACTGCGTTTGCCTGGCTGGTAGAGTTAGCTATGCTACAGTAGCTGTATGGATTTGAGGAGAGGATCTATAGCCCCTTTTCCTTCAGATATTCAAGTGAATTAAGTCTTTACTGAGAGACATAATAGAAACATTTTTCCATTAACTTGGTGTGAGAGAAATCATCCATTTACGTTACATATGTCGCACTAACTTTTTGATTCATAGCAAATAATCTTTTTAAAGGAAAAAGGGATTGTGTCACAGTGTTGATGCCTGGCATATACTGTAGAGGAACAGAAGGGAGGCTCTGGCTGAATGGTACAGCACAGCGGTAGACTCCTGTGGCCTCGCCGATGCCACACCCCTAAAATCTGGATGGCAAGCAACCTCTCTAGCCTGAGGTTGTCTGTAGATGATGATCTCATCCTCTCTCTCCTGAGCCAGTATTTAGGCCTAAGCTCTCATGGTTTAGTCCCGACAATATAGTCAGCCCAGTAAAATGTCTCTGAATAATGTTTGAAGGTCATCAGTATATAATTTGCAAGATTCATGTGTTATTTTCCTCATATGTATTGATTTGTTGTAAGGTGGGCAACTGTGAGATTTCAAGCCTAATTTAAGCCTCACCACCACCATGCTACAAATTCAGAGTTCAGATTACGCACCGTCTGTTCTTGTCTGTGTGACTTAGATATGTTGAATGAGATGCAGTGGGCCAAAATTTTGTGAACTTTATCGACCTGGCTGCAAACTTTCATTCCTATCAACACACTTCATCTTATTTATGCAGAATAGGCTATTAAATAGGCTAACATGTAAACCAAGATATTCCTGTAGTTTATCAGCATTTAGGCTATACCCATTATAGACTACATGCTAAACCCATGATGCTTCATATGTTGCCTGATGTGCTGATGAGTCGAAACTATTAAAATCGCGTGTGTATCTTCTTTTGTCCGACCAAACTTGGGAGAACAGTTTCTGAGGCCCTATGGTTAGTTTCTAGAGGTACCTACTTAGCAAAACCATTTGCTACCGGTAGGGTACGTCTAGATTTCTAGGCTAGTAGAAATGTCAATTTATTTTATGGATTACAAGAGAAATTTTGTGGATTATGTTGCAAATTTTGAATTTTCGTTGTTTGTGAGTAGAGTGAGGTAGGCTTTCTACAATCAACTTAAAGCATTACAAGTGGAAGTGCAGACAGTCCAACTATGTCTCCTAGGAGATGAAGGTGACCTGTGAATTCCACTCTCAGGTCAAGCAGATGTCTCCACTGCTTCTGTCCCCATTGTTCCTCCCTTTCATGGGCATTTACCCAAATGAAAACAAGCACAGTTGCAGCAACAGGCTGCATCAATAGGAGGCTAATATATCCCACGCGCCACTCACTCGCCTACCCTGGCAGCAGCAGCACACTCCGCCACGAGGCACAAAGAGCCACCCCCCTCTCGCTCTCTACACCCCTGTTGCCTCCCCGAAAGCGCTCAGAGGGTCTTTGTGTGCGACACAAACACTGGACAACACTGGACGTGTGTCGCATGCAGGGAGGGTGACTGGGCAGCTTGTGTGGAGGAATGGGGCGTGGATAAGACTAGCTCTCTGTGTGTGTGTGTGTGTGTGTGTGTGTGTGTTGGGGGGTGGAAGTGGGGGTAACGTGTGTGTGTGTTGTGTATGTGTGTCTCATAGTCAGCTTAATCACAAGTTCCTCTCCCTTTGGAGTGGTTGGTGGGTCGCCTTGAACAAAGGGGCCATCTGCAGAGCCACAAAAGTGCCCAGCAGTGACTCCCTGCTCAGTGGTCTCAGAACGGAGGCCTCATGCATGTGCTGTGGGCCAAAAGCCCCTTCAAAGGCCTATGGAAAGCTCAACAAATGTGCTGGTATTCACCAGGCCTGCAAATAGAGATGAGGAAATGCAGAGGAAAAAAGGCAGACAGCAAGTAGGAGAGGGTCACTGCCTGTCAAAGATTTTAGTAAAACTCTACGCTCTTCCTCTTACTAGTTCGGTAGATGTATTACCCATACATTGTGTTCATTCAAAACTGGAAAAATGGTCACATGATCAAAAAAGTGGTTCTTAGTTGAATTCATTTCCTTCTCAGTAGCAGGGGCTGGGTGTGTGACCTTTTGTTATTCAGTTTTCAAGAAATATGCTTACAGAAATTAGACTACATATCATTTTAATCTGTAGTGCGGCTTTGTAAGTCTTCACTTCAGGGGCAGAAACTGCGATTTGAGATCATTTCCACTGATTTGGATTTTTCTTGTTTGGGCAGCGATCCAAATGTCTCTCAGAGGATAGCAGTGATTTTGGGATTCTGTGAGATGTGGTAGGCCTATTGAACATAAATGCCATCCCCTGTAAAGAAAATCTGTAAAAAGTCAGGAAGATTCAGGCAACCATACAGTATAAACCCACACTTTAAGGAGGAAAGTGGGCCAACATGCACATGCTTATGTCCATACACACACACCCACACACACACAAACAAACACACACACACTGGTCACTGTTTCACTGGTCCACAAAACAACACACATGCCTGCAAGCATAGTGCACCATCAGCAGTTCCTATCAGGCTTGAACGGACACAAAAATATGCGCCGTGAAGCCTGTGTGCAAGAGACAGGTCCATTATTCCTCTTTAGTTTGAAGTTTGCCAGATTCCTTTTTTTTCTTTGGGAGCAGATGGGTCCATTAGAGTTGTATCCAGGCCTAGCTGCACTCTGCCTGGGTTATAAATAGCCAGTGCACTTTAGAGGACAAGCCGTGCAGGGCAAATGTGTTTGCACCTTTTCACATAGTCATGTGCATAGCCTGCTTTGCTTGTTGCATATGACTCACTCTCGCTCACAAAGAAAAACATACACACACACACACACACTCACACACACACACACACACACACACACACACACACACACACACACAAACAACATGACAGCTGACATGCTTCTAAAAACTGGTGATTGTGAGGCTGCACTGCTTTTAACAGACACTAGTGGGCAGCTCGTTCCAACATGCTTATATACAATGAATCCATAGAGGGGCATTTTGAAGCATTCATTTTCATAGTATTTGTTTAATGAATTGATGAATTGATTGTAGGTTGCTTCACCTGCACATGTTCCTTTTTGACATTTGAATGAAATTTCAAATGGTTCTCTCATAATTTAATGAAACACTCGCTCTGTTTCCATTCAACCCTTTCATGCTCTTATTTTTCTTCTTTCTTCTTTTGTTCTTTCTCACACATCCACTTGGTTTTAAGACTCATGGAAGAAACATTAGACTTTAAAAATTGTGATGGAAATTTTGCTCATCGCCGTCTCCAGCGGTGGCCTTTGCACCTCCGTAATGACAAACTTGTTGGGCTATTGTCATTAAAAGCCCTTCACAGTGAGCAGCATCAGCCTTTAACAGCTGGCCAGAGGGATAAAGAGTAGCAGGAGTGGGCACATATGTTTCAGCCCAGCCCAGATCCTCACTGCCAGTCAGACCAGTGTTCTGCTCTGAGCTTAGCTGTGTGTGTGTGTTCACATGGTGGTCTTAACAGTACTTCTGGAATAATCCTTTGTCTGTGTGACACACAAACACACACTCACCAATCTACCGCAACCACCATCTCCCCTCACACACTCACACATAATTGGAGATGCATACACATACAAGCACATAGATGTAGCCATGTCATAAAACATATAGAGATGG
The DNA here is from genome assembly GCA_015244755.2 of Tenualosa ilisha. Lineage (NCBI taxonomy): Eukaryota > Metazoa > Chordata > Actinopteri > Clupeiformes > Clupeidae > Tenualosa > Tenualosa ilisha. The sequence continues at coordinate 1,296,112 of PYXC01000992.1, read as the reverse complement.
CACAGAAGGGGTTAAATAGACGAGCCCCACCCTTTCAGAATCTCCCAGTGACCTAAATAATCCAAAATGGCCACCACGCAGCTATAGAGAGAAGACGTCACACACACACCCACTCCCCCTTTCTCTCTCTCTCAGCCTTCTACCCTCCCTCTATCGTCTTGTTGCAGTCCTTCACACCAACCTTCTATTTCTCTCTCAGTTCTCTCTACCATCTTCTCTCTGGCATCTATTTTGTCTGATGCCATATTTCTAGAGAATCTATATATTTTTGCTACCAGGTTATGTTGCTGAATTGCAGTTATAGCTGCAGTGAAGGTGATTTTCACCTTCAAAATATACCATTAGTATTATAGATATCAGCCTAGTATATGTGGGCTACATTACTGACGCACAGATAGTATTGTATGTGTTTGACACATCATTGACACAATAATAGTGCACCAAAAAGAACAAACAAACAAAAACCAAACAAATGTTTATTAATTGTGCAGAAAATCTGTCTTCATTTCTGTGTGTAGTCTGCCCCCGAGGTCTCCCAGCAGGCTGTTTGTTTACCATGACCCGTCTGTCCACGCTCCAGCACAGGGTTGCGTGTGGGCGTTTTCCGAGATGCTGCGCCCCAGTGTTTGTCACTGTGCGTTTCTCCAAAGGGATGAGGCTGACGTAATCCGGTGTCACTGAGCTTAGATCCGATCAGCCGCGCGGCGCGTGGTGCACAGTGTCAGGCCAGGGGCTTTGTCTGTGCGGCACGTGGAAAGACGAGGCAGATGTGGCCGCCATGGAGGAGCCGTGTTGTTGCTAAGGCATTGTTCTCGCTCTCTCTCTCTCACACAGGTTATGATGTATACAGTCTGAAGGCATGCAGTTATGTTAGGATGTAGGCTACTAGCTGCCATACAGTGTCAATCCTTCAACACATTAATACTAAACGTTTTTTTCTGTTTGGACAGGCGATATCTTTGTATTTATAGGAAGCATGGCCATAGAGACGAATTAAGATAAACATGCATATTGGTCTGTCAGTGGACAGTCTATCAAATGAAGAGGGCTTTTGTAAGTGACAGGCTATGCCTAAAGAATGCAGGTGTCTGGTTAGTGATGGGCTGTGTGATTCCCCTACAGTGTGGCGTCAGTGATTCCAGTATGAACTTCTATGAGCTTCATAGTGACTGCTATGAGTTCTGTGTCATGTTCATTTTGCAGCAAAAGAACACACAGCCTAATATTTATGTTTATCTTTTTGTATCAAATTGCTCAGTACGTTCTCCTCTTTCATCACCACCTTCATTGTATGTGTGTGTGTGTGTGTGTGTGTGTGTGTGTGTGTGTGTGTGTTGAATGGTGTTGGCATGCCTGTGCCAGCCATGGTAAGGTAAGAGGATGGGATTTGGAAAGGTGCGTGCCCAGATGGAGGGCCCATGTGCTGTTTTATCTTAGTCACAGTAGTGTGTGTGTGTTGTTTTGTGTGTTGGTTTGTGTGTATCTGTGTACTGTGGTGTGAGGTGAGACTAATGAATGCCTGAACGTAGCGTCAGGGTTTCCTCAGGACAGAGGGACGTGGTCACAAAGCATGTTTGATTTATTCTTCCCTTCAACACTGGGGAAAGGATGTTATTATTAAATTCTTTAATAATAATAATAATAATAATATAATCATCATTTGGTCATGCATTTAAGCCAATCATGAATTAGTGAAACACATACAGCACAACAGTGAATTACACACTAACCCGGAGCAGTTGGCTGCCTGCTATAGCAGCACCCGTGAACATTGAGCGGTTAGGTGCTGTGCTCAAGGGCACCTCAGCCATGTTCCACTGGTTGGGGTTCGAATGGGCAAGCCTGAAGCCCTAACCAGTAGGCCATGGCTGCATTTACATTTGAGGCCTTTTGTCTTTGCTTGCGAGAGGCTGCTAGTGCTGGACAGGAGGGAGATGGAGATGGAGGCTTGGGGATTGACTGAGTCAGATTACATCCTGGGGCCTTGTGGACAATTACAGCTCAATGCAGCTCCCCAGTAATGTGAGATTCTATTATTATTATTATTGTTTTAGGAGCTATGTTTGCTGTGGGGTGTTTTTCATAGCAAAGGACTTCTTTGAACTAACCTAGAATTTTCCTCCCCTGTCAAATCTTCTTTTACACCACAAGAACATTCAGTATTCCTTTTACTATTCTTCATGAAAAATGGAAGTGCAGAATGGTTTGAAATATGTGTGTATAAGATTGTGCAGGCTCCATATCTGTGTCTCTGCACACACGTGAGCTTGTGCTCCTCCCTTCCGTCTCCTCCCTCTGTGAAAATGCTATGGCTGCTTCCAGTCTCAGAAACGTGAACTGTCTGGGGAGGGAGGGGGGGTCTGCTTGGCCATGGGCCTCAGGTGGTGTCCTGTCTCATTTGGTTTAGTCCTACAGAGCGGAAACAGGTCAATCGGATAACTCACCTCACATTGCCTGTCCAGCACAGAAATGGATGGCTGAAAATCACTGCCACTGCTCAGTCTGGCAGGCAGAGAGACCTGTTCATATCACTTGCATACTATTTGAACAAGCCAACAAGCTGAGAGTATTTTTTCCTCCTCAAATACCTGACTTCATGCATTGGACAAATGGATGAATAGTTTCCATAGATCAGCAAAAGAGTGCACAATATGGTTTTATTTGGTGTTAGGTTGGCTGGAACATAATCAGACTGAGACAGATCGTCCTCATAAATGCCTTGCTGATTAAGGTAATGGACAATCAATTAAAGCCATTAGTCTTGCTGGGGCTTTCTGTATGACAGCATTCCTGCAGTGGCTGCATTTGTTTTCCTTCTTCCCCTCCGCTGCCAGATCAACACCCCCCCCCCCCCAAACACACACACACACACACACACACCCCACCCCCTTCTCTGTCTTCCCCCGCTGAAGAAAACGGATTGTTCATTACGAGCTTTGGGTCATGGCTGGTTCAGATGGACCCCCGCCCCCATCTCACTCCTGTCATCCCCCCCACCCCAATCCCCACCATTGCCCTGCAGCTCAGCCTTTACATCACTTTGGCATCGAGCCTCGGAGGCTCAGGCAGCCAATCGGTAGGAGGAGTCAGCGTCTTAAGGTGCTGATTGGAGGATGGGTGCAGGAGTCTCCAGGTAGAACAAGTCACCACAACAGAGGAGGAAAAAAAAACAACCTCCATTGTCCCCTTGGTCTGACTCATTGCCTTGGTCTGACTCATTGGAACATAATATCGATTGTGACAGCGGCCCTTAGACAACAGCAGTGAAGGTTAATCATGAGGATAGATGTGCAGTTCAGTTGCAAATAGATTAACTTCTACCACACGCATCAGCACTCATTTACATTTTATTGAGGTTTTATGAGTGTTGTTTTCATTGTTTGCAAGATCCAACCAGAAAGTAACACAGGGTCAGATCTATATGGAGTCCATTTCTGTGTGTGGTGAGGAAAATTTAGTTTTCTTTACTACAAAAATGTCCACATTAAGAAAATTATATCAAGGAAATGACTGTCTCCATATCAGTGTTAGTTCTATGCTGTGCAAGAAACACCAACAGGCCTCACATTGTCACGTCGTCCTCATCTTCAGCAATGGCCGCTAATAGTCTTCATGAGTTTAATGTCCGACATGCACCGCCTGTTACACGGCTGCATGTAAAACACGCTGTGTGGAATCGCGAGGACACGCTCATTTGTACCCGGCCAGCCTGTCCGTCCACTTCAGCACACTGACAGTCATCTGTCAGAGTGACGACTCAATCGCCAGCAGGGCCCTTGCAGCAGTGGCTGTGTGCACATGCCTTCACACTGGACGCACAAGCTGCTTACAGCAGAATAGAGTAGAAACTTTGTTGTCCCCATAGATTTAAAGCAAGCATGAGTATACATGATCTTAATGTTGAGTGCCAAATTCATGAATGCATTTGACTGTAGGTACGTAGGAAGAGAGACTTTTAATTAGGCTAATGCTCTCTGTACCATTTAACAGTTACCATAGATCTAACACAAGCCCAGTTGCTGAGTTAGATGTTTTAGTGATGATGCAGGAATCTGACTTCCCTTTCGTCCTACTCAGTTTATTAATCAGACATAGCACAGGTTTCTGGCTACTAACACAGAATAGCCAATGAGAAGGGATTTTATACACAGACACTAGGCCTACACATTGGTGGACATGTGCAATGAAGGACATGGAAAACTACATCAGGACATGACAAATACACATTGAGTTCTCATCACAAAAAGACAGTTAAAGACACAATCAACACAATTACAATTAGTTAGACAAATGAACACTAATACATAGTAAAATGCACATTAAACAACATATTACACATAGACACAGTAGTACAAACATATGGGATGAGCATATGTGGCATGTCAATATAACGCAGAAACACGCAGGTCCGCTACAGTGCTCTGCGCCAGTGCTCAGTATTTCACTAAGGCATTGAGCTGTGAAGTGAATCTGGTCGATTCACCTCTTTTTAGAGGTCACAACCCCTTCTGGATTCCTTAAAAATAGCAGTCAGGTCAATTAGTTTCCCTCCAGTCATTTCAGTGATGTGCTGACATAGGCCCATAGTATGGGTTGTCCTTTAACAACTCTGTTGTGATGTTTAGGCTAACAGTGTTATAGACTGTAGCACTGTCAGTGATGGATTGGAATTTCTTGATCTCTTTATGAATGTAGGGTAGGGTTTTGAGATTTCTCTATCATCTCTCTCTCTCTAGGAAAGGTGTGTGTGTTGGGGGGGGTTGTATAATTTGTGTGTCTGTCTGTTAGTGAGTAAGTCTGACACTGAATCTAGGGCAATTCTCACGCTTGTGTTCGTGGGTGACGTTATTGATCTGACGTGGGCGTTGGCCAGATCTCTGTATCTGTCCTCCTCTCTGGAGCCCCAGGGCGCTGTACCCACACGCTCCACTGTACTACTGCTGCCGTGTGTGAGAGAGGGGCACAGACCACCCAGCCCTTCTCTGGGCGTCTGTCTGTCTGTCTGTCTGCCTGTCTGCCATCTCTTGGCAGTGCTCCAGTCCTTTGGCTTAGTACACTTATCTTAACGGCCCTGGAGGTGACAAAAAAGAGTTCTGGGGGAAGCAGACAAAAAAAAATGTACTACCTCAAAGCAGTGGCTTAATCAGTTGACTTGTTTATCATAGCTTTTTCACAAAGTAGAACACTTTTGTGTCATAGCAATTTGAGGTTCCTAGTGGTACACAGAATCAGTAATCAACAAAAAAAATGTATATTCATCTGTGAGAACAGGGTTAGCGCCCCTGTTTTTCAGTGTGTGGTGGATTTTGAGGCGCAGAGCACACAAACAACAGCACATTTCTCTGGCGCTGGGGTGATTATCCGCTAAATTACGGCCCTCCTCATCCTCTTAAGTCCCCCACCCAACTCCACCCCCCAGCAGCCTCCTCCCCTACCTACATCTGCTCATCTCAGCCAAAGCCCCAATGGCCTGATGGAAATAAACAAAGAAACACAACAACGCAACAAAGACCACAAAGACCTTCCACTCTTAGAAGACGCTGAAGTCAGCAATAATCAAATAAATATTAGCCGAATGCTAATATTAGGCTAAGATTTATATCTAGAAATGCATGCTATTAAACGCTTGACGTAGGCTGTGACGAGGTGGGTGTGACATCATCTGAAAAACTCAGAGCGTGTATGCGCCTTTGTCTGAAAACCTGTCTGCCATTCCTTTGTTTGCGAGGGACTGCGTTGTAATCTGTCCACTGTTGAGAAGGAGCTGCCAAGCCGAAGTTCTCTTTGTCGGGCCATTCACATTCATTTTTAGAGGATTTGAGGATGTTGAATCTATGTCGCCATCAGATTCTATAAAACCAAATGGACGACCGGACAGTCACCAGAAAACAGTATTTTGTGTGTGTGTGGTGTGTGTGTGAGCAAGAGTCCATTGCTGCGTGTTGAAGGCAATTACCCCCCCACCCCACCCCCACCCGCCCGTTTACCCTACAAGCGGTGGGAGAGGCAGGAAGCATGTCATTTCTCTCTCTTTCTTTCCATGTCTGTTGCCATGGTTACCTGGCTCCTTGCTCGTGTTGGTCCTCTCCCTCCCTCTGTGTGTGTGTGTGTGTGAGTGTGTTACAGTGTGTGGACAACAATATGTGTATGTACATTGGCTTAGTCTATCACTCGTTGTCTATCACTCCTCCTCTGAAATTCTTCTAGAGATAAGGTCACTGGACCACAGCATTACAATGAATGAGAGATGAGACACGAGGAGAAGAAAGAAGCGAGAAAGAGAGGGAGAGGCAGAGGGAGAGGCAGACATTAATCCTCTAATGGAAAAATAGTATTGCTGTCACTTGATGTGTTTCTGCCGAAGGAGTGCGGCCAAATCAGCTACAACTGGGGAGGGCTGTTAACCAGGCGAGTGATTTGAAGAGACTGGGCTTCCCAATCGCCATCAGTCTCCCAGTGTGTCATTTCAACCACATCCACACAGATACACAATCGGATCACATGTGTTAGTTAGGAGTGAATGGCCACGCGCACACACACACACGCACACTGCACACACACACACCACACACAAACACACACACTACCTTGAAGACTTCAGTCTAGCTCCTCCTTTCCCTGATACCCCCAGAATGTAGGTTGAGAGGGATGAGGGGTTGCCATGGTAACGGTGGGAGTGGAGGCGGGTGGGGAAAGAGGGAATGGGGGGAGCAGGCATGTTTGATGAAGTCTGCAGAATGTCTGTGCACCATGCCCCATAAATATTACAGGGCGCAGGGCTAGAGAACTGTGGCGGGGTAGAGAGTGGCCATGAAGGGACAGATAAAGGACTGACAAAATATATAAATAGTGCAGAGGGAGAGAGAGAGAAAGAGTGTGTGAGAGTGTTTATGTGTGTGTGTGAGAGAGAGAGGGGGAGAGGGAACCACACAGAAGGAGAGAGGTGCTGCAGAGGAGGCATGACGTCACACTGTTTTAGCTTTGATGCGCTCAAGACAGCCGAGGGGGGCGGACATAGTGAGCCGAGGCTTTTCTTAGAATTTCTTAATTATTCAACCTAACCTCTTTTGCCTCTGCCTGGTTGGGTCAATGAACATAGAATCAAACCAGGCTACAGACATTCCGCCCGTTCACCCTGGAACCAGTAGCATCTAGCCTAGACAGGAAAAATACAAAAGTACAAATGACAGCTCTACTGACTCTACTGAAGAGAGCACACGACGCTAGACATTTACGGACAAGAAAGTCAATAGTCTAATCATGTTCATGTGTTATAATGAGTCTTTGCGTGTGTGTGTGGGTCAGGACACAGAGAAAAAAAGACTATATAAAACCTCTGCCCTGATTTCTTCATCACTCAAATGATGATTTTTATTTTTTTTTGTCTCTCTCTGTCTCTCTTCATGACTGCTGTCGGTGGGAGGGCTGAGTTGACATTGCCCAGTTTCCATGACAACGGCAGCTGCAGTGGATTTCATTTCCTTTCATTGGGGGCTCCGAGGCAGTGTGTGCTGTGCTGTGCTGTTGGTCGTCAGCGGAGAGAGGGTCGGGGTGGGGGTGGGGTGTGGAGGGGAGGGGAAGAGGAGTGTTGGCTGGGGGTTGGGGGATTGGTTGACTCGTTCGCTTACCAGATGGAGTCCTTTATTCCAGCAGAATAACCCCCTCCTTTCTTTTATGCATAGTGAATGACTTCAGCACTGTGTGCCACAGAACAAAAGCAGAACAAAGAAAGTGTCGCCATGCAAACACATGGACACTCAAACACACATGCAGCTATGCTAGGGGTTTCAAATGACTATACTCACAAACACACACACACACTCACACACACACACACACACACACACTTCAGGCACACATACTCTGCCATCAAAGTTGCCTGCATTCTGACAAACCATTCACTTACCCTTTAAATTCCGGTGAGAAATCTGCACGGTACACAACCTGTTGTCAAATCTGCACTGGCATTCTGCCCAGCAAATGCCTCCTTGAAATCTCTGTGACGCAATTACCATTTGACCTTTCCTCATGAAGGCGACCTTAGGCACGGGCCACTGGCATCTGCCTGGAACATCTGCCACAAACACAGACGCGTGACCCTCTACTGAGTGGTCACAAGGGACCGGTCAGCAGAGTGGTGATGACCAATAAGATGTTTTTATTTTTTTCTTTGCGCTCTGTTCACACCTCTCCCTCCCTTTCAGGGTCTGCCTAGTAACAGTGAGAGGTGACGAAATGTGGGAGAGCAGTGCCAGAGGCCAGCCAACACTGGCCCACCATTGGCCCGGATCAGATCCAAATGTCCCCCAGACCTAGACGGTGTAGGGCGAGTTGATGACTATATAGATCTCTCTGCATTCTGAAGGAGATACGGGCTGAGCCCTGCTAGCAGTGCTGTGTTTGTGTGCTTGCTGTCTAGTGTCTAGATTTGTAATGACATTTTTTCTATTGTGTTTTTAGTAGTTTAGGCCTAGGCCTAATTGTAATTTACTTCTAGATGTAGCGTTGGTTTTAGTTAAGCACTAGAGAATAGGGAGGGTTAGAGAATGGAGGAGGCTTGATGGAGATAGTGCTTTTTGCTGGGACTTGGCTATGCTGTTCTGTGGTGTGTCAGATGCAGTACCGGGTCTCTCCTCTCCTCCGTGGTTTCGATGCTGGTTAATGGCCTTGATTGGCTGAATAATAATGCTGTCTGCGTGTGTCGATGGAAAGCTTAGCACCACAGCCGTTGTTAGCAACAAGAGCTCACTCCAGCTCTCTCTCTCTCTCTTCTTCTCTCTCTCTCTGTCCTTCTCTCCCTCTCATCTCATCTGATCCTTTAATGCAGTATGAGCTACTCCACTGCCCTGTCTCTAAAGCGCTTAGGAGGATCGTTGGGATCTCAGCCGGGCAAAAGTCAAAAAAGGAAAAAAAGAGGGCACTACTACAACCACATGTCAGAAAACCACCAGAGCTGAACTGTGGCCTAAAAAAAAGAAAAAAGATAAAAATCAGCGAGGCATGGGGGAATCCAGACACTGCATTTGCTCTTTTATGCAAAACTGCACTGGAAACAAAGGATGTCCATGTCTGGCGTCTGACAGGGTGCAGTCCCAACTAGCAAGGCTATCTATTCCCTTCTTCCTCTTGCTGATTCTATTAGGCTGAAGATAGGCTGTCTGGCACAGCAGAGTCCTTGCTAACATTGTGCCGGGGCACAGTAGCAGGTCTCTCTCATTTTCTGGAACTGATTGTAATTAAGACATGTGACATTGCTGGTTGAAGGGTGAGTGTGCGTGCGTGCGTGCGTGCATGCATGCGTACGTGCGTGTGTTTTTCAGTGCTTTGCTCTCTACCCCGCCTGCTCACCACAAGGGTGGGAAGCTGCTTTCGAGTATGCAGTTCTTTCACTGTCACCTTGGCAACCGCTGCAGAGGTTTGAGATGTCGGCCATTTTGTAATGACGGTAGAGGCATTTCGAAGCTGGGCTTTCACTTGTTTGTCTCTCTGAAGCGTGGTACATGACGGTTTGCTCTGGTAGTTGTTTTACATTCCTGTTGAAACCTGAAAATTTGCCTTACCCTCCATCCCCATGTATGTATTGTGTTCTCAAGGTTAAATTAGTTTTAAATAAAAAAGAAGACATTTTATGTTTATAAAACATTGTTGTGGCTGCAGTTGTCACCCGCAAGCTCATAGCCTACCACTTGTGACACTCTGTATGCATGAGTCTGCCAAGCGTGCAGCTCCTGTTGCTATTTATAGACTAGATTACGCCCATGCTACACTGACACTGTTTTCAGTGCTCTCCTGTTTTACCCACGGTCCAGATGTGCATTGTTCCCTGTCTTTCAGTCATCATCTCTCAGGCTCCACCACAAACATCCCCTCCCCCCTCGCACGTTTATTTATTTTTTCATCCTCTCCTCCTCCTCCTCCTCCTTTCCCTGTCTTTTCATCTGCTGTCCTCAGGGACCATTCATAGCCTTGGATTGCAGATGCATTAGAGAGCTTGATCAGATTTGAACAGCATGAAGAGAGGCTCCCAGAGGGCTGCTCTCATGCTTTATGGGGTGACACATTGCCCACTAGGTCCTCTAGTTGCTTCCCACCGGTTTTCTGTGCTGCAGTGGAAACCGGTGCTAGTCGCCCCTGACGCCTCTGCCTCGTTCCTTTGACGTATGCTGGCGCTAAAAATGGATTTTTGGTGCGAGCACGCGCGTGTGTGTGTGAGAGAGCGAGAGAGAAGGGAAAGGGGGTTAACGTCCTACTTCCCAAATCTCTGCAGAGCCTCCCTTTCAAAATTGACTGTGATGTTTTTCCTCCTTGGCATTTCTGAGCTGATTAAATGCATGGTGGATAAAATGGGTCATCTCCTATGTAGAGCTACATGGCTTGAAGTGAATGCAGTATGCTGCTGCAGTCAGGGTTGAGATGGAAAGTACAGATAGAATGATCCACACAAAAGACACAAGTCACAGGAGGAGAGGGTGAGGGTACCTATCAATAGGTTAACTCAATTGGTATTGTTATTTGTTATAGTCTCTGCCATTGTTAACTACTGAAGATGTCCTGTGGAATTGAATCTATGTGTGTGGTTATGTGGTTAGAGGTAACATGTTGGGATATGGATTATGAAGAGGCTCTTCATTTTACGGTCCACATTTAAATACTGTTAATAAATACCAAATGATTAAGCATTGGTCTCAAATCCTTTTAACCCAGCAAGACATTAGTTTGGACTGTTATTAAGAGCAAATAATCCATTTGACCCCATTAAGTGTAAAAATGCATGGCAGACATAGAAGCAGTTGGACATCCCACACAAAGAACAAATCAAACCAACCATTTTCAAAAGCTCCAGTGAACTTTTATTTTGAAATGTCAGTGTTCAGGGAATAAAGAAAAACATAAACAAATAAACAGCAATATAAATATTAGCATATAAAATAAACGTGTAACATGAAGCTCTAAGCATTTAATATGAAAGATATTACAGTATATTAAGTATTCCAGCAGAAGACACACATTAATATATATTTATATTCATTTGGACAGGGATGGCATTCCAGCAACACTAACAATTGATTGAAATTACAAACACAGAAAAGAGTACACAGGGATGAGGAAACACCTCAAAGACAGTTTAGTGCGCTGTGTTATTCTTCAGTCTCAGTGATCAAAGAAAATGAGAGAAGGACAGAGAACGCGATAGAGAGGAAAACACAAAAATATGCACAATATTTCACGAGCCTCAAGCCTACAACTGCATGTCTTTTGCAAGAGATTAATTTGATTATTTACAAGTTGGTTAGTCTGTGGTCTAAACGCGCATACTATGTCACTACACATAATCTGAAGAGGTTAACTTTTTTTCATCTTTTTTTCCCGTGTTTTTTCTTAAAAATAGTCTAAACATTCCAGTAGATGCCAGTCTGCTGGCCCTGAAGCTCATACTGACTGGCTATGGGATTCATATACATTAGGGTAGAGTGCTTGTGCTCTTGGGGCAGTGGAATAAAAGGCAGGTGTCAAACATTCTGGGCGAGTCTACAAAAAAACAAACACTAGATCAGAGTGGACAGCCATTGTTTTGTGTTTAGCCTGGTTGAGGCCTCAACTGCTGCCCCTGGCAGGTATTGTCACAAATGTTCTGTGTAAATTTTGTTAAAAGCCTGTGTGCTCATACAACAGTGCGAGTAACTATGTTGTTACTCAGTTTATGCCTTAAGTGTTTGAGTGGTAGCATTGTAGTGTAGCTAAAAACATTTTTCCTTTGTGGAAAAAGAAAATAACCAGTCTGGTGTTTTGTATTTTGTCCATCTACACAGTACCCTTCCGATGTTCTCTTTGATTCGGCCAGCTCCACATGTGGAGTGTTGCCGTCTCTTGTCAGTGCTAAGAGCCTTGGCTCTTTCTTCAGTTCACTCACCATTTAGTTTCCACTTCCCCAAAACCTGTGCCTACTTTACCCGGTCCTTCTAATCCTAGTTCCCTAACACCTTCATATAGAATCTCTCCATAAGTACTTCAGGATAGCAGAGCTCTGTCTATGGGACCATCATTACCACATATAACAGGGCCCTGTGTGATTGGGCCAATATGGCGTAACAGTAATCAAATGGTAAGATAGGTAGCAAAAACCCATTCGATGTCAAGCCAACTCTAATCCAAGGTTTGTACAATACTTGGTGTGATGCATGTTCATAAGATAGGAACAGTAAATACACAGAGAAAGAGAAACCTTTGGGCTGAAGTCTAAGTACAAGTGGAACAGTGCAGACTTCACGTGTATCTCTTACTATACTAAAATCTATCTGGTTGTCTAAAATAATCTTATAAACATGTGTTCAGTCTGGTTCTTGTATACGACTCAAACTTTGCAGGTGGCACTTGCTATTGGTGTAACAAGCTCAAATTTAGATCATACCAATTCAGGTTCATAAAAAAATCTCTTTGCTCCACTGCATAGTCTTAATGGGACTAATTCCTTGGGTTATGTTAGATCATGCAATTGTCTCGAGCTATGGCACATCCTCTTAGAGTAAGTCTAACAAAACATTGTCATTCTTGTCACCACAAGAAGCATCTACTTTTCATTTAGAAAGGAACGTTAAAAGCCGTTGCATGACAAATGAACTGTAATCACTCTTCTTTAGTCTCTTTTTTTTTTCTTTTTTTTCCTCTCAATACAATTATCTTACACAATAGGGATACACATCCCTGTTTTGAACTACAGGTCTTGAAATACCATGTGAATATATCTCCCCTATCACATGCAACCCTCACCTTAACTCAAGATTGAAATTGCTGTTCAAAATATGAATTCAAGACCAAGGAGCAAGATTATAGACTGGATACATACAACTAAATAATGACAGAATAAAGGAAAATAAAAAAAGAACACAAAAAGTCTCTAAACAAAGTACAGCATAATACTACAACCTCAATGCTGGAGGTTCTCTTTTTTCAGAAGCTTTTTTTAAAGCCTGATCCAAAACAGTGAGAGAAAAAACAAAACAAAAAATGGTTGCTAACACAACCATCAGGAGTAGCTAGAGAGAGATATCGATTCGAGTTAGGGCTCTATAGCCGCCTCAGATGCCAAGCGCCTCAGCTTACTTCTTGTCCTTCTTGGTGGACTTCTTCTTGCTGGCTGGGGTCTGGGCGGCCTTGGGAGCGTCGGTTGGGGGCATAACCGCGGGCGGGGGCAGAGCCTGCTGGGGCTGCTGCTGCGGGTTGGCCGTCAGGGTGGCTGTGCTGCCCGGGATGTAGACGTTCTGGCGGTAGTCGGGCACGTACTGGGCGTTGTAACGGGGTCCCAGGGTCGCAGTAGCTTCATTCACTGGAGAATATATAGATAGATAGACAGATAGAGAAATGATGGATAGAAAAAGAGAACACAAGAAAAAAGGAGAATGAATGAATGAAAGAAAGATGAAAGGAGAGGGGGATGTGGAGAAGAGACACAGGAGAGGTTATAGCAAAGGTGTTTATGGGCCACACAGGCTCATAATTCACAGGCACCAGTCAGCACACTGCTGCATTGCAGCTCCGGCGCAGCAAACGAGATTTGTTCCCGGGAGGCGAGCCTCTCCCCTCCCCCAGCCCATCACAGCAAGCTGCACACACACACACACACACACACTCCCACTCATCAGTCAGCCATGACCTCCTTCTCGCCCTGCTTCTCTACCATACAACGTTCACACTTGTACAGACACACACACACACACACAGCCAGACAGTCACACGCATACTGAGAACATGCAGGTAGTTTCATTTTAGATCTCCACTCCATATCATAGAAGTAGCCCTTCTTAGCACATTCTTGAAGGGGGAATTGAGGGGCAATAGTGCAATACCTTTCAGTCCACTAAAACTAGCAGTCTTTGAGCTTTGGGCTCATTTATCTAAGTATCCTTGTCATGGCGGTTGAGTTCTGTCACAGAAATGACTGTTAACAGGCACTGAGTTTCAAGCACTGGGTGCAGCTGTGTGGAATGGGAACAAAGGATTCCCTGTCCTTAGTCTCTCTCTCCTCCAGTCAATCTGAAGTCAATGACTGCTCTCATGAACACACACACACACACACTCACTATGCATGTGTGTTTCTCAGCTCTCCCTGCTCGTGCAGTAAGCACAAAGGAGGGAAGAAACAGTTCACTGATGATGTGATGTAAAGACACCAGACTCGGTAGTTTGTAGGCTGGGTGGTGGAGGAGTGGTTTGGAAACAGACCCACATGCTTATTGAGTTAGAGAGACACAACCTCCATCCGAACAGATTTCTCTTGTGTCATCTATTGTTTGTGTTTCTTTTCAGACTAGCTGTCTTGCCTTCTTGATGGCTTTCTCTCCCATGGTGCCTCTTGTGTTCACAAACACATGCATGCATGTACGCCAACCCACACATATATAAGCTACGTGGAGAAGAGGACAGGCTAGCATGCATAAGCTTGGCTGCTTGGTTTCAGAGTCTCATTCATATTTACACACACACACACACACACACACACACACACACACACACACACACACACACACACACACACACACAAACACACACACACACATTCACACGCCCTCCCTAAGCCCCAAACCTCTTCTTTTCCCCTTCTGTTTCTCCCTCTAAGCCCTAAATCTGTCCTTTCCCTTCCCCCTCTCTCTTTAATGTGATTTCTTTCTTACTGCGTTGTCAGTGCATGCACAGCTAGTGGTGCTGGTCCTTGTGCTGGTGAGCTGTGATGGAGGCACACTCACCGTTGGCTCCGGCCATGAGAGCTTGGAGCTGCTCCGCCTCGGTGGGGGGGTTGGGCCAGGGTCCAGTGCCGGCAACCACACCTGCTCCCTCAGGGAGGGGGCCCGCTCTGGAGGAGACAAGGATGCTGGTTAGAGAGAGGCTCATGAACACACACACACACACACACACACACACACACACACACGCACACGCATGTGCAGCATCAGCATTTTTAATTTTTCTGTTTGCACACATTGTAGCAGCACATAAAGAGTATGATCAATGAGGAGACGTGCATTTGTGTGTGTATTTTATTATTTTTTTGCTGTAGTCCCAGCTTTCAGCCAAGACTACACATTCATATGAGTGTCATCAGCAGCATCAAGACGTAGGAAGAGCACACCTAGCATGATGGAGTAAGACATCAGTCATCACACACACACACACACACACACACACACACACACACACACACACACACACTTCTAGCTGATTAGCATAACCAGTTAAGTGCTGATGGCAATGTCTAAACTGCCCATTTTTGTCTTAAGCCAGCTCTTACGCTGTACCTTTTACCAGAGAACAGTCTACTATGTATGGACAATCCCCAATCTCACTTGTGCACGCGCACACATAGGCGCACACACAAACAGACAGAGAGAGATAGACAGAGAAAGAGAGGTAAATTGAAGTGGACAGGAAACGTGAAACGGAGCAGAAAACTCAAAGACAGTAAGAGTGTGAGAGAGAACCACAGCAACATGAAGGTCTGTACTACAGATTCAAGGACAGACTAGACATCTCCAACTTAAAGCCTGCAGACCACTTTTGAATGCGCAGACAAAAAACATATCTAGGCTACACACAAGCAACACAGCTCGATATACAGAACATCCAGCGAGCCATGTTCATTTATGTATGTATAGCTACATCTGATGACGACAAAAACACACAAAAGGCCTACACACAAACTACAAATACATCACTCCAAAAAAACAAAAAGGGTAAATGAAGTCTAATGTGGAGTCGCTAACAGAGGACATACTAGCAGCTTCTGGGTAGACAGTAGATACCCACAGCTTAAACACACACAGGCAACAGACAGTGGGCTTCACGCTTGACAGAAAAAAAACAGCCAAGCTTGGGGTAGAGACAGAGCTCCTTACAAAAAAGCTGCTTTAGTTAAAAAAAAGATACTACTAAAAATAAATAACTCTCTTTCTACCACAAGCCAAATCATTTGCACACAGCCTGCTAGTCCTAAGCCACGCCACTCTACCTCGACTTCTCGTATGGGGTCCATCTCTGTTGAATGGTGTGGAACCTGTGCTGGCTGAAACACAAGGACAGGGCCTTTCAACCTCTCCACTCCATGTGGGGCACATTGATGAGCATGAGCAAAGTACCAGTTTGTAGTCAGTGTGTATGTCCCTCATGGTAAAGCACCAAGGAGTCTACACCATTGGCTTTGACATGGGTTGGGCTGTCCTTGATGTAGCCTAAATTTGATGGGTTTGAGAAGATGTTCACTGCGGTTGAAGTCTGAATGAATTTACTCTCTCTGAATACTTATACAATGGTGCTAATCTGTATGTTTTGAGTTTAGCACTCAAAAGATCCTCAATATGTGAAATGAAGTAACAAGTACAAAGTTAGTGCCCTGTTTTAGAGCCATATCTTATACTCAGGCTGTTCTGTTGTTCTGATCAGACCACCCTGTAAAATGTGCACGGCTGTAACATCTATCACATTATGTAGACATGAACCCGCTCACACAGATACAAGAACAGCACGACCCATAAAATTAATTGGTTTTGAAGGGCAAGTGGTTCCGGAAGTCAGGCTCTCAAATGCGAGTGTGTCATGTACTGAAACAAAGACCTCATCTGGATATTGCAGTTTGCTTGATGGATACCTTTCATTGATCCGATTCAAATTAAATGTGCCAGACAGAATTTGTATGGATGTGTCTGTTAAACAGCACAGTGAACTCACCCGCTGGGTCCAGGTCGTTGATTCGGTGGAAGGCGCCAGTCATTGTTGGGTGGTTTTTGCTGGAGGAACAAGAAAAGAAAAAAACTATTTAGAAATTGAACTTCTTAGACTTTTTAAATCTGCAGGTTTAGTGATGGTCATCTGTTCCAGATCCTTGTCATCTTCGATTCTGTGATGTCAGAAGGTCAAACACTCTAGAAGGGAAGACTTTATGAGGTCACATTCACAAATAACTGCAGTAGCCATAACAGTAGACTGAACTGGTGTGTGTGTGCGTGTGAGTGTGAGAGAGAGGAGAAAGCACAGCCAAGGCCGACTTGTCTGAGAGAACATGCCACAGAGGGGATGAGGATGTGAATAATTGAAAGAGCTATTCTGTTGTTGCCAAGCCTGACTTCATTTACACACAAGAATGGACACATCCTGGGAAAAAAACATAGATTAACAAACCATTTTCCTCCTCCTATGTACCAGGCTAAGTCATACAAGCCTTCTAATGCACTCGTACCCACAGTCCAGTATAGTTCAGCCTGGCCCAATGCTCTTGGCATTTCAGCTCAAATTATGGCTAAATCCTCTCTTTCCATGAGTCCAACCTAGTTGTGCATCCTCAGAGAGCAGCAGTGGCACGTGTGGCATTAATGCCCTGCTCTACTGATCCCTTAAACCCCAGACAGGATTACACACCCCGCTCGCCACCAGAGCCACCAGCCGAGCTTGCGCTATCTACGGGAAACTTAGTGTATGCTATCAACATGAAACACAGATTCTTTGGGTGTCACGACCCACTAAAACCAACTCTGAGTTTTTCCAAAGCCATGATACCCCTTACAATATTCCAGTCATCCAAAAACAGTTGTTCTGTACAAATTTTATCAGCAAAATACAACCTGAACATAAAAATCATAATTTCCTTAATCAGAGGGGACATTTTTATGTTGCTACAACTGTTTCTGTCATCTTTCTTTCAAAAATGTTGCGCAACTTACTAGACACCCAAATATAGTTCTCTTTCCTTGAAGTAGTCTGGAGGGTGTCTGTTATGAGATGCTCTGTTTAGTGTGTCAGAGAATGAGCCAACCGGGGCTTGAGTCAAAGTGCTGAGGGCAGCATGGTTTGAGTCACTGAGGCTACTGTACTGATGACATACACAAAGAGGTCACCAAGGGTGACTGAGCTTAATCATCCTCTGGTCTGACAAAAACAACACAAACCCATGGAATGGAGATATTCCTGTCTCTCACTTGCATGCATGCACGCTCACTCACTCACTCACCCACCCACGCCGTCATACATAATGCACATATGCCCCATCTCTCTCTGTGATGCACATAACCCCTACCCCAACTTCCCCAGTGCGTATACACACACACCTGCATGCACACACACCACACCACGGGTAGGAACATGTGCTCACACAAACCAGGAGTGCACTGCTGTGAGACAGTCTCTGTTTTGTCCTAGGAAGTGAACCAATGTTCTAACTGTGAGCCCCTCAGGCAGTATAAATATTTAAGGGGTGCTCTACTGCACTACATTATAGCTATTTGTCTATGCACACTCCTCTCCCAAAACATCATGGCGTGTTTAATTTATTATGTGAAATGGCCTCATTCTTTAGGACTATAGCCTCACTAAATCACTACTTTCACTCATTTACAAGTTTTGAAGGTGAACTTTTGGAGGGTCAGTGTGCTCACCTTTCTCATTGAGTTAACAAACAGTTTCTTAGAGAGGCTCATGCCCACTGCATTCTGACTGGTAATTGGCGACTTTACAAATACAAAGTCGCTCACGCTCGACAGTGTTGAGTAGCAGGGGCCTAAAGTGCGTTTGTGTGCATCCTGGGAGTCTCCCACCACCTCAATGTATCTCATGGGTCCATCCATATTGATCTGCAGGTGGAGGTCTTGTTGCCTGTGTTTATCAAGGGCATGTTTAGAGAAAAAGGTGTATCCAAAACAAGACAGGTGGCCACGGTGTCTGAACCAGCGTGCCGCCAGCAGCACAAAGGTCAGGAATGACACAACTGAGACGCAGGAAAGGGACAGGATGAGGTAGAGGGTCATGTCTGACCCGCGGGCTTTCTTTGATAAGGCACTGCGTCGCTGAGAGGACGCGTCTGTGACCTTCTCAACCAGGGTCACGTTAACGGGCACAGTGGTGGAGATGGCAGGCTTCCCATTGTCCTGCACAAGCATGGTGAAGCTGAGCACCAGGCCGGCCTCCTCCTGGGTGAGCCTGCGGGCTACGCGCAGCTCCCCTGTGTGGGGCCCGACGTGGAAGAAGTCAGCGTCATGCCCAGAGAGGCTGTAGAACAGCCAGGCGTTGTGCCCGCTGTCGCCATCCACACAAACCAGGCGCTGGACCATGTGACCCACGCCTGCGGAGCGTGGCACAGTGAGCTGCAGGACACCGTCTGTAGGCAGCGCCGGGTAGAGGACTGATGGCGCGTGGTCGTTCTCATCAAGAACAAAAACATGCACAGTAGTGTTGGAGGTGCGTGCTGGGCTCCCTGAATCACGAACTTGAACGTGAATCTGGAAAGCATTTATCTGCTCGTGATCGAGAGGACGCAGGGCATAGATGTGGCCCTTGTCAGCATTAATGTACACATAGGATGAAACGGGGGAGCCACGCACCTCTGTATCCAAAATAGAATATGAGAGACTTCCATTTTCACCCAAGTCTGGATCGGATGCAGACACAGTCAGAATTGGCGTGTTGGGTGCATTATTCTCAGCTATTTCGACTGTGTAGGAGGCCTGGGTAAATAAGGGGGCATTATCATTTACATCTGAAAGGCTCAGCACAAAAGACTCCTTTTGGGAGCGGGAAGGCGAGCCAGAGTCTGTGGCCATAATAGTGATGGTATATTCAGGCACAGTTTCCCTATCCAGCAGGCCATCTGTCATCAGAGTATAGTGTTCTTCGAATGGGGGCTCAGCTTGAAAGGCAAGCCTGGGGGAATTTCTACACGGACTTCGCCATTTTTACCTGCGTCCTCATCTTTCACTGTGATTACAGCAATCACCGTTCCTGATTCCACGTCCTCCTTGAATACGTTTGAGAGAGAGTTAATGACTATAATTGGCGTGTTGTCGTTCACGTCCATAACTTCTACTTTAATGCTGCAAGAGCCCTCCATGGCGGGGGTTCCACGGTCCCTGGCAATAATGGTGATGTCATAAACATTTGCCCGTTCGCGATCCAACACCCCTTTCACGTGAATTTCACCTGTTGTGGAATCCACGCTAAACAGTTTGAGAACGTCCTGTGGAGTGTATTTATCAAATAGATATGAAATTTCCGCGTTCAGACCATAATCCGAGTCGGAAGCATTGATTTTTGTGACTAGGGTATCGAGAGAAGCGTTTTCCAACACGCTCACTCTCTTAATGGGGTGGTCGAAGACAGGCGCATTATCATTAACATCCAAGACGTTCATATGAATGAGAGTGGTACCTGATTTCGCTGGACTCCCACCATCGACGGCAGAAAGGACCAAAGTAAAAGCTTCCTGTTTTTCTCTGTCGAGTGGTTTGTCCAAAATAAGGACTGGGTATTTGCTACCGTCACTTTTGGTTTGAACGTTTAAAATGAAATTCTCATTCGGGCTGAGGTCGTATATGCTTAAAGAATTGACACCAACATCCAAGTCCTGAGCACTCTCCAACCGAAACCTCGTACCTGGAGCGGCTGCCTCTGACACCTCTAATGAGGTGTTTTTAGCCTGAAACTGTGGTGTGTTGTCATTCACGTCCACAACGTCCACTACAACACGGTGCATTTCCATGGGATTATGTAATAGGACTTTGAAACGCAGAGAACATGCAGAACGGCTCCCGCAAAGACTTTCCCTGTCAATAGTGTGATTAACAACAAGAGCACCACTAGCAGCATTAAAATCAAAATATCTGGAGTTCGGTTCAGAGACAACCCGCGGGTTCCTTCGGAGGATCGTTCTAAACTCCATACCCAAGTCTTTTGTTATATTCCCGACAACTGTTTCAGGGGGTAATTCCTCAAATACGGAATAGGAAAAGTCCGCTGCACCTGCTGTCAGGAACAAAATGGGAAATATGTACATAATTCCGTGTCTGCACAAGGTCTCCGCTTCCCAGATGCGCCGCTCCATCTCTAAAATGTATTACAATAGCTAGTACCACCAACTCGAAAACTTTTTCATCACAACTGATTGTCTAGAATGTTATCTTAAATAATCTCACAAACCTACGCATCTACTTTTACACCACACAGAACAGAAAACATTTTAAGTTACTTTTAAGTGTGGTTTGACAGAACCTCAATGAGCGCGTCTAAGTTTGACCAGACTGAAAAAGTGAAACAACTGTTGGTGAAGTGGGTGTTGTGGTTAGAGGCAGAGCCTGGGAACAAAGGACATGCGATCCTATTGGAGGACCAATCTGAACTTCTCTCAAAAGAATAATAATAGAGTTCGCCTTCTTTTGAAGGCAAAACATCTGCTCTGAACGACACACACACACACACACACACACACACACACACACACACACACACACACACACACACACACACACACACACACACACACACACACACACACACACACACACAAAGTGTCTCACCTGTTGACTCTCAAAAGTCCATGCGCTATCTGGCAATGACGCATCAAGCCCACGCAACGTGTCCTTAAAGTCAAGTGTGCTACTGGGTTTGACGAGAGTTAAGTCACTGAACTCCGACATTGGAGACAGATAAGACCCAAACGACTGACTCTGAGACATCATGTCTCCTCCCAGAACCTCAACATACTTAATAGGCCCGTCAGTGTTGAGCTGAATCTGTAGATTTCTGTTGGGATTCTTGTATCCATCAGAATCTCTTCTGATACAGCAGCTCGCACCGCCTCTGCTGTTTCTAGCGCACTTAATCAGTAATATGAAAAGCGTTAATAGAGACAACACAGACACTGAAGCTAACGAGAGGATCAAGTAGAAAGTGATTTTACTGTTTTTCTTGTCTTTCTCTGTAGCTTTCTGTCTGAAGTCTGAGATGGGTTCGTGTAGTCCGTCCTCTATCAGTATATCCACTGTGACTGTGGTGGACTGGACTGGCTCTCCATTGTCCTTGATCTCTATAAGCAGTCTCTGAGAGGCGTCATCCTGCTCTGAAACAGAGCGCTTAGTCCTCACCTCTCCTGTATAAAGATTCACAGCGAACAGAGACGAGTCTGTAGCTTCCGCGAGTCTATAGGAAATCCAGGCGTTGTGGCCTGAGTCTGCGTCCACAGCTGTTACCTTGGTAACGAGGTGCCCCATTTTAGCAGAGCGGGGCATCCTCTGGTGAGACACAGAGCCCATGACCGTAGAGGGATATATGACAGTGGGGACATTGTCGTTTTGATCCAGAATGAAAACATGAACGGTGGAGTTGCTGCTAAGAGGCGGAGATCCCTGGTCTTTAGCCTGCACTAAGATCTGGAACACTTTTATTTTTTCATAGTCAAAAGCGTTCATGCTGAAAATACTTCCATTATCTGAATTTATGTAGACATAGGATGAAACTGTTATATCCTGAACTTTAGATTCTAGTATAGAATACGTTATTTTAGAATTCTCACCAACATCTGCGTCAGATGCAGAGACCGAGTAAATTACAGAACCCGGTGTGTTATTTTCATTTATATAAACGTTGTATGAAGACTGAGAAAACTTTGGTGCATTATCATTAACATCTAGTATTCTTACTGGAATCATTCGGTTGCTACTGAGTGGAGGGGAACCTGAATCTGAAGCAGATACCTCTATGTTATATTCAGGAAATTTCTCGCGGTCTAAACGCCCGTTAGTCACCAATGCGTAATTGTTGGAGAAGGATGATTTCAGCGTAAACGGGACCTTTGGTGGAATATTTACCGTAACTTTACCGTTTTCATTTGTGTCAGGGTCCCTCACTCTAATCAGTGCCACTACTGTTCCGTTCGGCACGTCCTCCATTACCGGGCTCGGCTGCGAGGTGAGGATAATTTCGGGAGGGTTGTCATTAATGTCAACTACGTCTATCTGAACGGTAGATTCCCCCTCCATCTCTGGAATTCCTTTGTCTCGGGCTATAACAGTTATCCTGTAAGAAGGTGTAGTCTCATAATCGACCACTCCAATCAGTGATATTAACCCAGTTTGTGGTTCTATCTTAAATAAAGAAAGCACGGAATCAGCAGTGCGTTTACCAAAGGAATATTCAATTTCCCCGTTGGGACCATCGTCCAGATCAGAGGCTTCCACCTTGAGAACGGACGTACCTAGCGCGCTGTTTTCCCTAACAGTAGCTTTATATAAGGCGCTGTCAAACGCGGGGTTGTTGTCATTGTTATCAAGGACAGTTATTACGATTTGTGATGTTCCAGAGTTAGCTGGATTGCCTCCATCTAAGGCAGTCAGTAGTAAGTGATGGACTGCCTGTGTTTCACGATCTAATAATTTGTCTAGAACTAGCTCTGGAACTTTTCGGCCATCCCCTAAATCTTTGACATTTAATTTAAAATGGTCGTTTTTGCTTAACATATACGACTTTAACGAATTGCTGCCTACGTCAGGATCTTGTGCACTCTCTAGAGAGAAACGGACACCTGGAGCCGTGGATTCGGCTATTTTTAACGTGTGCTCGTTTGACTGAAAGCTGGGAGAATTGTCATTTATATCCTGTATCTCTACCTCAACTCTGTAGAGCTGGAGAGGATTCTCAATTATAACCTCTAATGGTATCATACAGCTGTTGCTGTGGCCGCACAATTCTTCTCGATCTATTCTGTCGCTTACCAGCAAATTCCCCCTCCCCAGATCCACAGAGAAATGTTCAGCCTCTGAGGCTACACGCAGTTTACGATCAGAAATCTCACTGACGTCCAAACCAAGGTCCTTTGCAATACGTCCAACAATAGACCCCACGCTTAACTCCTCTGGTATAGTATACCGAATCTGAGCTGTTGTAGTCGTCCAGATAAGAAATATATGGAGCCATAGCTCGAGCCTTATTCCAGAGATGACTGACTGGCTTGACATCCTCGTTATCTCCCATCAGCACATGATATTGAATAAAAAAACAGAGTTATTACATCCAAGGAATTTAACTAAAAAATGTAAAAGGCAGATACTGGCCATCCCCGTGTAAAAATGTATTTATATCCATTATAATTCCCAGTAAGAGGAACGACTCTCTTTCTCTCCACATTCTAATCATTGTTGGGTATACAAGGCTGAGACTGGGGGGAGGGAGTAGATCTCTTTGTACAGTCCAACACGCCATTGGTGGAAACCGACCGTCTCTATAATCCAATAGCAAACGAGATGTTTCTTAAAGACACAGTTCATAAAACTACACGATAAACCAAACTCAGAACGTAGCAATATTATTGTCTTGAATATCCCCAACCGTTAATTGCGTGTTTTAAATTTAGCTAACATTTAGTAGTGCACCTACTGAACATAAATGGGTGACTACCCACACAATGTCACAAAAGTATGATCACTGTGTCTAAATCGAGATAGATCCCTACAACAATGAACACAGAGGCACTTAGGTTGCATTCGCACAGTAAGGCGCGTGGCAGTGTGTCGCTGTCCACATCGGTGGTGCTGAAATGCAATGCTTTACAGTGAACGATGCGCACTTCATGCTGGTAAAACGGTATTGTTATAGTAGAAATGCATTAATGACTGCATTACAATAGCATTTAATCGTTTGTGTGAGTTTTGTGTGTATATATGCGGGGTGGGTGCCTTGTCGTGCATGACTGTAGTGTTTGTAGTGTTGAAGAAGTGAATGATCAAGTGATTAATTGTGCAAACTTATCGCAAGTTAATTGAAACCACCACTCTCACCTGTTGGCTCTCGAATGTCCATGCACTGTCTGGCAATGATGCATCAAGACCACGTAATGTGTCCTTAAAGTCAAGTGTGCTGCTGGGCTTGACAAGAGTTAAGTCACTAAACTCCGACATTGGAGACAAATAGGACCCAAATGACTGACTCTGAGACATCATGTCTCCTCCCAGAACCTCAACATACTTAATAGGCCCGTCAGTGTTGAGCTGAATCTGTAGATTTCTGTTGGGATTCTTGTATCCATCAGAATCTCTTCTGATACAGCAGCTCGCACCGCCTCTGCTGTTTCTAGCGCACTTAATCAGTAGTATGAAAAATGTTAGCAATGACAACACAGATACTGAGGCTAGAGATAGTATCAAATAAAACGTGATTTTACTGTTTTTCTTGTCTTTTTCTGTTGTTTTCTGTCTGAAGTCTGAGATGGGTTCGTGTAGTCCGTCCTCTATCAGTATATCCACTGTGACTGTGGTGGACTGGACTGGCTCTCCATTGTCCTTGATCTCTATAAGCAGTCTCTGAGAGGCGTCATCCTGCTCTGAAACAGAGCGTTTAGTCCTCACCTCTCCAGTATAAAGATTCACAGCGAACAGAGACAAGTCTGTAGCTTCCGCGAGTCTATAGGAAATCCAGGCATTGTGGCCCGAGTCTGCGTCCACAGCTGTTACCTTGGTAACGAGATGCCCGGTTTTAGCAGAACGGGGCATCCTCTGGTGAGAGACAGAGCCCATGACCGCGGAGGGGTAAATGACAAAGGGGGTATTGTCGTTTTGGTCCAGAATAAAAACGTGAACAGTAGCATTGCTGCTCAGAGAGGGAGATCCCTGATCTCTTGCTTGAACAATGACTTGGAATAATTTAATTTTTTCGTAGTCAAATGAGTTCATACTGTAAATGGTGCCATTCTCAGCATTGATATAGAAATAAGATGAAACAGGAATTTCCTGAAATTTTGAATCAAGAATTGAATAAACAAGCACTCCATTTTTATCGTGATCATTGTCCGTCGCCGTCACTGAAAACAATGATGAGCCTGCTGCGTTATTTTCCTTAATATACACGTTATAATTGCGCTGTGAGAACACAGGTGTGTTGTCATTAACATCAATGATTTTGACAGGGATACGTTTGCTTGTTTTAAGCATAGGAGAGCCATTGTCGTTGGCAACAATCTCTACGCTGTACTCCGGATTTTTCTCCCGATCTAATAGTTCATCTGTTATCAAGGAGTAATGGTTATCGAATGACGCTTTCAATTTAAATGGATAACCAAGGGACACTTTCACATCCACTCTGCCATTGTCGCCAGAGTCCAAGTCTTTAACGTTTATCAAAGCAACAACAGTTCCGATGGGTGCGTTTTCATTCACTGGCCTGGGCGCTGAAGTTAATATTACCTCAGGCGCATTATCATTTTCATCAAGGATGTCAATCTGAACCGACGTGTGGCCCTGTAATGCCGGTGAGCCTTTGTCTTTAGCACTCACATCGAAAGTGAATGATTTAGTTGTCTCATGATCAATGTCGCCAATGACCGCTATTTCTCCAGTGGCAGCATTAATACTAAAGGATTTTCTCACCGATTCAGGGGTCCTTGCCCCAAAGTAGTACTCCACCTCGCCATTTGCACCTTCGTCTGTGTCAGTCGCTCTCAGAGTTATGATACTGTAGCCGAGGTTAGCATTTTCTCGCACAGATCCTTTGTATGATGATTGATCAAATTTTGGACTGTTGTCATTAATATCTTGAACTACGACTCTTATCAGTGATGTTCCAGATTTAACCGGATTTCCCCCATCAGATGCTGTCAAAACGAAGTCATGAACTGAGCGATTTTCCCGATCTAATAATTTTTGTAAAACCAATTCTGGAACTTTTCTGTCATGTTCATTTTTTACCTCCAATGAGAAATAATCATTCTTGTTCAGTGAATACGATCGTATACTATTACTGCCGACATCAGGATCTTCAGCGCTCTCCAGAGAAAAACGTGACTGTAAACTAATTGATTCAGGTATATGCAATACGCTCTCCTTTGTATGAAAATGTGGAGCGTTGTCATTTATATCTTGAATGTCTACCTCAACGCGGTGCAGTTCCAATGGGTTCTCAATTATAACTTGCAGGGGTAACACACAAGTAACACTTTTTTCGCATAAAGATTCCCTATCTATTCTGTCATTCACGACCAGCTCACCCTTTACCAAATCCACATCGAACTGCTGTTTTCCAGTCTCCGAAGCTATCCGTAACTGGCGATGTGCAATATCTGTAACTCCCAGACCAAGGTCCTTGGCGATATTTCCAACCACCGAACCCTCACTGAGTTCTTCTGGAATGTTGTAGCGTATTTGAGCATTGACAATATTCCACCAAATAACAAAACAAAAAAACCAAGGCGCCCGCAATCGCCAAACACGATTATTCCCGCAGTATCTCATTTCCACGAATAAACAGACGTGTTCTCCATTTATTCTTTACCCTAAACAAGAGAAGATGCTGTATCCAGCCTCGATGGGCATAATCCACCGAGACCCTCTTTTAGACAGATCGTCATTTTACATCCATTTCTGCACATTCTTCTCTCATACACGATTACTCAGTGGTTTAGACTTCGCTGTGGGGAGGGAGTAGATCTCTTTGTACAGTCCCGCAAGCTATTGGCTCGAGCTGAGTGCGGCCCCAAACCAATAGCAATCGAGCAGTCTCTTAAAGTGGAACTGCACTTCCAACATGAAGACTGTCGATGATGAGACAAACCATGAAAATGTAGCTCACATTTTCAGGAATGAAAGACCAAACCTTTTTTTAAGTGAATGAGTAGGGAAAATACATATGAAAGACAAAAACGTGTCATTGTTCACTGGTGGTTGGCACCGAAGAAAAATATGAGAAACAAATGAATATCAGATGCTTGTCCAAATAATACACCTGGAATAAGTAATTTGGTAATAAATAAGTCTGCTTTTAAGAGCTTAAAGGAAAATCTGGTGTGAATGAATCATTGCCCCGTTGTTCGAGGTCACTGGATGCTATCTGTAGGAAAAAGAATGAGAAAATTTGATACAACATAGACTGAATAGTGAAGCGGTAGTTAACACTAACTCAATGGGGCTCTGAAACTCACTTTCAGTTTCATGTACCTATGCCCCATTTTGTTAACGTTTTCTGTCGGTTCGCTATTTGTCTATGTTATCACAGATTATCTGGTTCTTTTTCCTATAGACAGCATTTGGTGACCACGAACAGTGGTGCTATGGATTGATTCACACCGGATTTCTGCTTTAAATGCACCTATACTTCATCTGTTTTTTGTTTTTTTGTATTGTACTGTATATTGATCTGTATACTGCCAAGAAGGGGAACTAAATGGAATGACGCTGAAAGCATGTCCTAATAAAGTGTAAATGTAGGTTATGTCCTGTACAAACATAATCAACCTATCTGCTAAGCCTAGCAACACTACATGCTATTGGCATTGCCCTGTAGAAACAAACCATAGCTGAAAGGGAGGAAAACAACAACAACATCAAAAAACATTTTGATAAGTGCTCCAAACAATCAGTTCAAACAACATTGATCTCACCTGCTGACTTTCAAAAGTCCATGCACTGTCTGGTAACGATGCATCAAGACCACGTAAAGTGTCTTTAAAGTCAAGCGTGCTGCTGGGCTTTACGAGTGTCAAGTCACTAAACTCCGACATTGGAGACAAATAGGACCCAAACGACTGACTCTGAGACATCATGTCTCCTCCCAGAACCTCCACATACTTAATAGGCCCGTCAGTGTTGAGCTGGATCTGTAGGTTTCTGTTTGGATTTTTGTATCCATCAGAGTCTCTTCTGATACAGCAGGTGGCGCTGCCTCTGCTGCCTCTAGCACACTTAATTAATAGTATGAAAAACGTTAACAGAGACAGAACAGACACTGAGGCTAATGATAAGATCAAGTAGAAAGTAATTTTACTGTTTTTCTTGTCTTTTTCTGTTGTTTTCTGTCTGAAGTCTGAGATGGGTTCGTGTAGTCCGTCCTCTATCAGTATATCCACTGTGACTGTGGTGGACTGGACTGGTTCTCCATTGTCCTTGATCTCTATAAGCAGTCTCTGAGAGGCGTCATCCTGCTCTGAAACAGAGCGTTTAGTCCTCACCTCTCCGGTATAAAGATTCACAGCGAACAGAGACGAGTCTGTAGCTTCCGCGAGTTTATAGGAAATCCAGGCATTGTGGCCCGAGTCTGCGTCCACAGCTGTTACCTTGGTAACGAGGTGTCCTGTTTTAGCAGAGCGGGGCATCCTCTGGTGAGACACAGAGCCCATGACCGCGGAGGGATATATGACAGTGGGGACATTGTCGTTTTGGTCCAAAATAAAAACGTTTATGGTGACATTGCTGCTTAGAGACGGAGAACCCTGATCTGAAGCTTGGATTATGATTTTGAATAATTTCAGTTTTTCATAATCAAATGAATTCATACTGTATATTGTTCCATTGTCCGCGTTGATATAAAAGTACGAGGAAGCTGGAATATCATTAAATTTCGAGTCAGCTATTGAATATATTAACTTAGCATTTTTATCCTGGTCTTTATCTGTCGCAGTTATAGAAAACAGTGACGATCCTGCAGGGTTATTTTCATTTAGGAATACGTTATAGACAGACTGAGAGAAAACTGGTGGGTTATCGTTGACATCAAGGATTTCAACTTTGATCATTTTACTTGTTGTCAAAGACGGGGTACCAGTGTCCGATGCTATGATTTCTACATGGTACACTGGAGTTACCTCGCGGTCCAATGAGGAATCCGTTATTAAGGAGTAGTGTTTATCCAGAGACGGTTTTAAAGTAAATGGATAACCAGGAGGTATGCTCAGTTCAACTTTACCATTGTCACCAGAATCTAAATCTTTGACATTAATTAAAGCTACAACAGTGCCTACTGGCGCATTTTCTTTAACAGGACTGGGCAAAGATTTTAATATGATTTCTGGAGCGTTATCGTTTTCATCAAGAACATCAATTTGGACTGCTGAATTTCCCTCCAATTCAGGAGTTCCTTTGTCTTTAGCAATAACGTCAAATACATAAGACTTAGACCCTTCATAATCAAGAGCCGCAATCACCGATATTTCACCTGTGTCTGAATTTATTGCAAATGTCTGCTTAATAGTATCAGGCGTATGTGTGTGGAACGAGTACTCTATTTCACCATTTGGACCTTCATCCAAGTCTGTAGCTTTTATCGTGATTACAACATACCCAATTTCGGCGTTTTCATGTACAGTCGCTTTGTATGTTGCCGTGTCAAATTTTGGTTCATTGTCATTATTATCCTGTACAGTTACCAGCACAAGCGTCGTGCCTGTTTTTGGTGGACTACCCCCATCCAATGCAGTCAGTACAAGTCTGTGTGACGATTTAGTTTCTCTGTCTAAAGCCTTCTCCACAATCAATTCAGGAATTTTTACTCCATCTTTCAGGGCCTTTACGTTTAACTTAAAGTACTCGTTACTGCTCAATGTATACGAATGTAACGAATTGCTAGCCACGTCGGGATCGCTTGCTTTTTCGAGAAGAAATCTTTTTCCTGGTGTAATTGATTCGGGAATTTTAAGTATACTTTCTTTCGCGTGGAACTCGGGGGCGTTGTCATTAATATCCTGAATATCTATTTCAATGCCATGCAGTTGTAGGGGGTTTTCGACGACAACTTGTAAAGGCAATAGACAGACAGCATTTTGCCTGCACAATTTCTCTCTGTCTATTCTCTCATTCAAAACCAACTCACCCTTAGTCAAGTCCACAGTGAAATACTGATTACCAGATTCAGATGTTATTCTTAATTTGCGGTTTGTAATGTCAGCCACATCCAGACCAAGATCCTTTGCGATATTTCCTACTACAGATCCCTCTTTTAACTCCTCTGGAATGGTATAACGGATCTGAGCTTGGGCATTATTCCACAATAACGTAAAAGATAAAATCCACAATGTCCGCCAACTCCACCCGCGAATGTGCAAAACGCGCTTCATATTTCGGACGTTATAATTTCCCGTTAACATTTATCTTCATCTTTTACCGATGAACCCAACTCTTAACACTGTATTCATTTGAGCTCAAACATCATATTTCTTTAAACAGGCCTCAACCATATCTCTCATCGTTATGTACGCATCCTGTCCGACCACGGCACTGGGCATTGTGTGCTTGTTACAAGCTGAACGGGGGGAGGGAGTAGATCTCTCTGCACAGTCTCAAATGCTATTGGATTACCTCCTGCAGAGCTAAAGTCCAATGAACATGAAGACATCTCTTAAAGTTGTAGCACCATTTTACGCACCGTGCTTTGATGCATGTATGTTGCTTGGCGGCGTATGCTCCTTTATTGATCCCGCACCGAAGCATAATCATATAGACACACGTGTACATAACACATAGCTTACTAAACATTAAGAATACAAAACAAACCCTTGTGTGTATATTAGAGCTCTATGACATCATGTGTAAAGTGCATCATATCACTACTACAGCCTCTCCATACTGAGCTATGTAATGGTGATTAGTCAGTGGAAGTCAATGCATAGTGTCGCTGTCCGCAAGAAAAGTGCTGAAATGGCTGGTGCACACATGTGCACTCAGGGAGGAACTCAAACACGTAAGCGCATACTCACACGCAGTGTTAAGATATAAAATACACCTGTTATGCCGATTTCTACATCATAAACATTTGTAAAAGCAAAAGCTTACAACAGCGCTTACACTAATAGCATAAAACAATCAATTTACTTCCTTACCTGTTGACATTCGAATGTCCATGCACTGTCTGGCAATGACGCATCAAGCCCACGTAATGTGTCTTTAAAGTCAAGTGTGCTGCTGGGCTTGACGAGTGTTAAATCACTAAACTCCGACATTGGAGACAGATAAGACCCAAATGACTGACTCTGAGACATCATGTCTCCTCCCAGAACCTCCACATACTTAATAGGCCCGTCAGTATTGAGTTGGATCTGAAGATTTCTGTTGGGATTTTTGTATCCATCAGAATCTCTTCTAATGCAGCAGCTCGCACCTCCTCTGTTGTTTCTAGCGCACCTAATAAGTAGTATAAAAAAAGTCAACAAAGACAAGACCGATACCGAGGCTAGGGACAATATAAGATAGAAAGTAATTTTACTGTTTTTCTTGTCTTTTTCTGTTGTTTTCTGTCTGAAGTCTGAGATGGGTTCGTGTAGTCCGTCCTCTATCAGTATATCCACTGTGACTGTGGTGGACTGGACTGGTTCTCCATTGTCCTTGATCTCTATAAGCAGTCTCTGAGAGGCGTCATCCTGCTCTGAAACAGAGCGCTTAGTCCTCACCTCTCCAGTATAAAGATTCACAGCGAACAGAGACGAGTCTGTAGCTTCCGCGAGTCTATAGGAAATCCAGGCATTGTGGCCCGAGTCTGCGTCCACAGCTGTTACTTTGGTAACGAGGTGTCCCATTTTAGCAGAGCGGGGCATCCTCTGGTGAGACACAGACCCCATGACCGCAGAGGGGTAAATGACAGTGGGAGCGTTATCGTTTTGATCCAGAATAAAAACATTAACAGTGGCGTTGCTACTTAATGATGGCATGCCCTGATCTGTAGCCAGAATTGAAATTTTGAACAGTTTTAACTTTTCGTAGTCGAATGTGTTCATGCTATAGATAGTTCCATTGTCCGCATTAATGTAAAAGTATGAGGAAGCTGGGATATCTTGAAATTTCGAGTCAGCTATTGAATAAATTAGTTTGGCATTCTTGTCTTGATCTTTATCTGTCGCAGTTATTGAGAATAATGACGATCCCGCTGGATTATTTTCCCTTATAAACACATTGAATGAAGACTGGGAGAAAGCTGGTGGGTTATCATTGGCATCCAGTACTTCGACTTTAATTATCTTACTTGTTTGCAAAGAAGGGGTTCCAGAGTCTGATGCTACAATTTCGACATTATACAGCGGATTTACCTCGCGGTCCAAGAGTGCAGCAGTTACCAAAGAATAGTGTTTCTCCAAAGAAGGTTTCAATGTAAATGGAAAACCAGGGGATACAACCAGATGGACTTTTCCATTGTCGCCCGAATCCAAATCTTTAACGTTTATTAAGGCTATTACCGTACCTATGGGCGCGTTTTCTTCAACAGGGCTTGGCAAGGATGTTAATGTGATTTCTGGTGCATTATCGTTTTCATCTAGAACATCAATCTGGACCGCTGAATTTCCTTCTAGTTCGAGAGTCCCCCTGTCCCTAGCAATAACATCAAAAGCATATGACTTGGTGTCCTCGTAATCTAAAGCTGCGATCACCGATATTTCACCCGTTTCAGTATTTATTCCAAATGTCTGCTTAACAATATCAGGCGTGTGTGTATGGAATGAATACTCTATTTCACCATTTGGACCTTCATCTAAGTCTGTAGCTTTTAATTTGATGACAATATGCCCAATTTCTGCATTTTCCTGCACTGTTGCCTTGTATGTTGCAAATTCAAATTTTGGTTCATTGTCATTATTGTCCAATACTGATATCATAATTAGTGTCGTGCCGGTTTTTGGCGGACTACCCCCGTCTAAAGCAGTCAGTATAAGTCGATGTGATGGTCTAGTTTCTCTATCCAAAGCTTTTTCCACAATCAGTTCAGGGATTTTCACGCCATCTTTCAGTGCTTTTACATTTAACCGGAAAAATTCATCAGTGCTTAATGTATATGATTTTAAACTGTTACTGCCTACATCAGGATCGCTTGCCTTTTCTAAAAGAAATCTTTTTCCTGGGGTGATGGATTCAGCGATTTTTAGCAAGCTTTCTTTAGT
This sequence comes from Tenualosa ilisha, assembly GCA_015244755.2. Lineage (NCBI taxonomy): Eukaryota > Metazoa > Chordata > Actinopteri > Clupeiformes > Clupeidae > Tenualosa > Tenualosa ilisha. The sequence goes on along the minus strand of PYXC01000992.1, from coordinate 1,262,685 downwards.
GTGGAACTCGGGGGCATTGTCATTAATATCCTGGATGTCTATCTCGATGCCGTGCAGTTGTAAAGGGTTCTCGACGACAACTCGCACAGGCAATACACAAACAGCATTTTGTCCACATAATTTCTCTCTGTCTAGTCTCTCATTGACTATCAACTCACCCTTGGCCAAATCTACACTGAAATAGTTACCAGATTCAGATGCTATCCGTAATTTGCGGCTCGTAATATCAGTCACATCCAGACCAAGATCCTTTGCGACATTTCCCACCACAGATCCTTCCTTTAACTCCTCTGGAATGGCGTAACGAATCTGGGATTCAACAGTATTCCACAAGAACACAAAAAGTAAAATCCACAGCGTCCGCCGGCTCCATCCGCGAATGCGTAAAGAACGTGTCATCTCTCTGACGTTATCGTTTCTCGTTCAAGGTGTTCTTCATCTTTTATCAAATAACTCTATACTGAGCACACACTAAATGACTGCTATAAAAAGAATGCAATTTAAGTAAGCCTAAGCATGGTCATATCCTTGTGTGAGCTACGCTCTTTCTCCGACCACAGCTCTGAGCATTGTACTGCTTACAAAGATGAACGGGGAGGGAGTAGATCTCTCTGTACAGTCTCGCATACTATTGGCTTAGCTCCCATTGCACCACTGTCCAATGAAAACTAAGAGCATTCTTAAAGCCGCAGCAACCGTTCATGCTTTGATACATGGTGTATGGTGGCTGGTCGGCATTCACTCTATTGTGTTGTCCCACAAAGCATGGTCATGCTGTGAGAAAAGACGTTATTGGACGCAAAACGTAGGCCTATATTTTTAAATGTTACAGTAAGCCAATATGTGTATCATAAAGAATTTTAGTGAGTTAAGATCTCCATTAAAAAAAATCTAAGCCCGTGTACTGTAACCATGGCCCGACAACCACTGAACAATAACAAATTCAAGAGACAGTGTCGCTGTTCGCGCCGTTCGAGAGCTGAAACCATAGCGTACAACTGCGGACACAAAGGAAAACACAGACACGCATGTGTGTTCAGACACCCTGGCTCACAGACAGCCGATATTCCAATAGAAAATGTTAATATACACAATAAGAATATTCGTGATGAAAATTAGTTGCTGACTCTGTTTCTTTGCGAGAAACAATGACATGACAAACCAAAAACATGACATACTGGAGCATAAAATAAAACGAATGCATGTCCATTTTACCAAACAAAAATGAAGATGAATTATTAAACGAGGGAGAGTCTGTATTCAGACAAGACTCATCTTACCTGTTGGCTCTCGAACGTCCATGCACTGTCCGGTAATGACGCATCAAGCCCACGTAAAGTGTCTTTAAAGTCAAGAGTGCTACTTGGCTTGACTAGAGTTAAGTCACTGAACTCCGACATCGGGGACAGATAAGACCCAAATGACTGGCTCTGAGACATCATGTCTCCTCCCAGAACCTCCACATACTTAATAGGCCCATCGGTGTTGAGTTGGATTTGTAGGTTTCTGTTGGGATTCTTATATCCATCTGAATCTCGCCTTATACAGCAACTAGTGCTTCCTCTAGTGTTTCTGGCACATTTAATTAGCAAGATGAAAAACGTTAACAACGACAATACAGACACGGATGCCAACGACAAAATCAAATAAAATGTAATTTTACTGTTTTTCTTGTCTTTCTCTGTTGTTTTCTGTCTAAAGTCTGAGATGGGTTCGTGTAGTCCGTCCTCTATCAGTATATCCACTGTGACTGTGGTGGAGTGGACTGGCTCTCCATTGTCCTTGATCTCTATAAGCAGTCTCTGAGAGGCGTCATCCTGCTCTGAAACAGAGCGTTTAGTCCTTACCTCTCCAGTATAAAGATTCACAGCGAACAGAGACGAGTCTGTAGCTTCCGCGAGTCTATAGGAAATCCAGGCGTTGTGGCCCGAGTCTGCGTCCACAGCTGTTACCTTGGTAACGAGGTGCCCTGCTTTAGCAGAACGGGGCATCCTCTGGTGAGACACAGAGCCCATGACCGCAGAGGGATATATGACAATGGGGACATTGTCATTTTGATCCAGAATAAAAACATTAAGTGTAGTATTGCTACTAAGAGATGGAGAACCCTGGTCAGTAGCTTGGACTATGATTTGGAATAATTTAGCTTTCTCATAGTCAAATGAGTTCATGCTATAGATTGTTCCGTTCTCGCTATTAATATAAAAATATGATGTAACTGGGATGTCATTAAATTTTGTGTCTTTGATGGAATACATAATCTTCGCGTTTCTGTCTTGGTCTTTGTCGAATGCAACTACAGAGAACAATGAAACGCCTGCTAGGTTATTTTCTTTGATGTAAACATCATATGATGACTGAGTAAACATTGGTGGGTTATCATTTATGTCGAGTACTTTAACTTTGATCATTTTGCTTGTGGTGAGTGAAGGTGAACCCGAGTCGGAGGCCAATATCTCTACATTCACTTCTGGCGTAATTTCACGATCTAAAAGTGAATTCGTGATTAAGGAATAGTGGTTTTCATATGACGAGTTTAATTTAAAAGGGCATTTTGGGGGCAAATTTAAACTGACTTTGCCGTTGGCATTAGAATCTAAATCTCTAACATTAATCAGGGCAACTACGGTTCCAATTGGAGCGTTTTCCTTCACCGGACTTGGCGAGGACGTTAGTATGATTTCCGGTGCGTTATCATTTTCATCCACAATATCTATATGGACTGAGGAATCACCCTGGAGCTCAGGCTGCCCTTTGTCTTTAGCGCTAACATCAAATGTGTATGATTTCCACTCTTCATAGTCTAATTTGCCAATAACTGTGATTTCGCCAGTGTCCGCATTGATTTGAAAAGCGCCTTTCACAGCATCGGATGTGTGCGCTGCAAAATCATAAGAAATCTCTCCATTTGAGCCTTCATCTAAGTCTGTAGCTTTCAGTGTAAGAACGACAAAGCCAGCCGTAGCGATTTCGGATACTGATGCCTTATAAGATGTTAGTTCGAATCTGGGTTCGTTGTCATTAATATCTTGGACATGGACTTGTATATAAGTGGTGCCTGTTTTTGATGGCTTCCCACCATCTACGGCAGTCAATATAAGATTATGTATCGACTGCTTTTCTCTGTCTAAAGCTTTATCTACTATTAACTCCGGTACCTTTCTACCATCTTTTAGAGTTTTAACATTCAGTCGAAAACAATCATTTTCAGATAGAGAGTATGACTGCAAAGAATTGCTGCCAACATCAGGGTCTTCCGCGCTCTCAAGTGAGAACCTCTTGCCAGGTGTAATAGATTCACCAATTTTAAGTACGCTCTCTTTTGAATGAAATTCTGGGGCATTGTCATTAATGTCCAGTATGTGTATCTCAATACGATGCATCTGCAAAGGATTTTCTATGACTACTTGAAACGGCAAGATACAGTCAGCATTTTGTCTACAAAGGCTCTCCCTGTCTATCCTGTCATTAACAAGCAGTTCTCCCTTTGCCAAATCCACAGTGAAATAACTGTTACCAGACTCTGATGCTATCCGTAGTTTACGATTCGCGATGTCATGAACGTCTAAACTTAGGTCCTTGGCAATATTTCCAACAACAGAGCCTTCCTTCAACTCCTCCGGAATGGTATAACGGATCTGCGCTTTTACGGGATTCCACAAAACAACCAAAAGCAATATCCACAGTGCCCGCCATCCCCAAGCTTCCACACGCCAGAGAGGTTTCATTTCTCTGATATTATAGTCTTCTCCTTCGATTTGTGTTCATCATAATTCCAAAAATCACCGCATCCCTGCTCAGGGTGGCATTCCTTCGTAAATTTGGATGCTCATTTATGCTACTACCGTCCGCTCATTGTACACGAATGTAGCTCCCTCAGTGGAAAAGATTGGATACAAAGCTAGACGAGGGGAGGGAGTAGATCTCTTTGTACAGTCTCGATCGCTATTGGCTCAGCCCTCAGCCAGGTCTAGTCCAATGGATGGTGTAATTGCTCTTAAAGATACAGCTACATTCTGTTGAGCTGTTATCAAAGGGAATGTACATGCAGTATTTGTCTGATGTATTCTGTTTAAATTCTAGATTCGACTACATTAAATCTATATTTTCTTTCAAGCCTTTTAGTATGAAATTCGCTCAATTGTTTACACCATATTTACATAATTTACCAACTTTTACTCGATCAGGTTAACTTCATGAAGACACTGAAATAGGGCCTTGAGCCAGGCCTTGTAATGTCACAGATGATTATGACGCACGCACACACACACACACACACACACACACACACACAGAGAGAGAGAGAGAGAGAGAGAGAGAGAGGGAGAGAGAGATTGTGTATATATACTAATGGCTTGGATACATATATGTTCATCATACTGTATTATCTGGATGTTACACTTAATGCAACAATTTACTGTATTGTTTGGATTTAATGGTTTGGCGATCCAATGAATCCTATTCGTCGTGCCAATAAAGCTCACTTTAGAGAGAGAGAGAGAGAGAGAGAGAGAGAGACTGCTCAGATGTCACCCAAGTACACTCCCTCACGTGTGTGTGTGTATGTGTGTGTGTGTGTGTGTGTGAGAGAGAGAGAGAGAGAGAGAGAGAGAGAAACGTGAAAAAAATGTCATTATGTGTCACTTCTAAATAGTGAGATGTATGCTATTATCAGTGGCTATATAACTCCATCAGAGCAATGCACTGTCGTATGCAACAGAGAGCAGCATACACAAAACTGTTGGGGCATGTGATTAAATCACCGTCTCACCTGTTGACTCTCGAACGTCCATGCGCTATCTGGCAATGACGCATCAAGCCCACGTAATGTGTCCTTAAAGTCAAGTGTGCTGCTGGGCTTGACGAGTGTTAAATCACTGAATTCTGACATTGGAGACAGATAGGACCCAAATGACTGACTTTGAGACATCATGTCTCCTCCCAGAACCTCTACATACTTAATAGGCCCGTCAGTGTTGAGCTGGATCTGTAGGTTTCTGTTGGGATTCTTGTATCCATCAGAATCTTTTCTAATGCAGCAGCTCGCATCGCCTCTGCTATTTCTAGCACACCTAATAAGTAGTATGAAAAAAGTGAATAAAGACAAGACCGATACCGAGGTTAGAGATAGTATCAAGTAAAATGTGATTTTACTGTTTTTCTTGTCTTTCTCTGTTGTTTTCTGTCTGAAGTCTGAAATGGGTTCGTGTAGTCCGTCCTCTATCAGTATATCCACTGTGACTGTGGTGGACTGGACTGGCTCTCCATTGTCCTTGATCTCTATAAGCAGTCTCTGAGAGGCGTCATCCTGCTCTGAAACAGAGCGTTTAGTCCTCACCTCTCCAGTATAAAGATTCACAGCGAACAGAGACGAGTCTGTAGCTTCCGCGAGTCTATAGGAAACCCAGGCGTTGTGGCCTGAATCTGCATCCACAGCTGTTACCTTGGTAACGAGGTGTCCCGTTTTAGCAGAGCGGGGCATCCTCTGGTGAGACACAGAGCCCATGACAGCAGAGGGATATATGACAGTGGGGACATTGTCATTTTGATCCAGAATGAAAACGTTGACAGTTGTGTTGCTGCTAAGAGATGGAGATCCCTGATCTTTTGCTTGTACAATAATTTGAAATAGTTTTAGTTTCTCATAGTCAAATGAATTCATGCAGTAAATTGTGCCATTTTCGGCATTAATGTAAAAATAGCTAGACGCTGGAATATCCTGAAACTTCGTGTCTCCTATAGAATATGTTAACATGGCGTTCTTGTCCTGGTCTTTGTCTGTGGCCGCAACTGAAAACAAGGAAGCCCCTGCGGGGTTGTTTTCCCTCACATACACATCATAAGTTAAGTGCGTAAAAACGGGAGGGTTGTCGTTGATGTCGAGTATTTTTACGTTCACAGTTTTGCTTGTTGTTAGTGGGGGCGAACCCAAATCAGTCGCAATTATTTTTACATCATATTCTGAATTAACTTCACGGTCCAGTAAAGAATCTGTCACTAGAGAATAATGATCATCGAAAGAGGGCTTTAATTTAAATGGATAACCTGGAGCAACACTGAGTTTAACTTTTCCATTGTCTCCTGAGTCTAAGTCTTTAACATTTATCAAGGCTACCGCAGTTCCAATAGTGGCATTTTCACTGACTGGACTTGGTCTTGATGTCAGTTTGATTTCAGGTTCATTATCATTCTCGTCGATAATATCTATTTGAACCGAAGAATGTCCCTCTAATTCTGGAAGCCCTTTGTCTTTAGCGCTGACGTCAAATGTGTATATTTTAACGTCCTCATAATCTAGATTACCAATTACTGTTATTTCTCCTGTTTGAGAATTCACACCAAACGCCTCTTTAACTGAATCAGAGGTGTGCTCGCTGAAAAAATACTCTACCTCTCCATTAGGACCTTCATCCAAATCAGTGGCCATTATAGAAAGCACACTTTGTCCAGTTGTTGCACTTTCTTTAACAGTTGCTTTGTACAAAGTTTGGCCAAATGTTGGTGCGTTGTCATTGTTATCTTGGACATTCACCTGTATTAAAGCTGTACCTGACTTCACCGGATTTCCTCCATCTAAAGCCCTCAAAATTAACCTGTGAATTGCTAGTTTTTCTCTGTCCAGGGATTTTTCTACGATTAATTCAGGCACCTTTCTTCCATCTTTCAGTGTTTTCACATTCAGACGAAAAAAATCATTATTATTTAAAGTATACGAGTGCAAGCTATTACTACCAACGTCTGGGTCATCTGCACCCTCCAGTGGAAATCGTTGACCAGGAGCTATAGATTCTGCTATTTTTAACTGTATTTCTTTTTTATGAAAATGCGGAGCATTATCATTAATATCTTGTATTTCAACCTCTACGCGATGTTGCTGTAAAGGGTTTTCAATAACGATCTGCAATGGTAGCAAACAAGCAGCATTCTGTCCACATAGCGTCTCTCTGTCTATACGGTCATTAACAACTAGCTCACCCTTTGCCAGGTCCACGGTAAAATACTGCTTACTGGATTCAGTCGCAATCCGTAATTTTCGATCAGATATTGCGGATACTTCCAGGCCTAAATCCTTTGCAATGTTCCCAACGACAGAGCCCTCTTTTAACTCCTCTGGAATGGTGTAGCGAATTTGAGATTCTGCTGTACTCCACAAAATAACGATCAGAAATGTGTGTAATGTCCACCATCTAAAGCCATCTCCAATACAATGCAAGTGTTTCATTTTTTCGACGGTGGTGTCGACATCTCCTTTAAAAAACGTATTTTTGGCAAACACATAGCCTACTATCAGTAACATAAACAGCACACATGCCGTGTATATTTGGAGATCCACAAAACGATCGCTGCCATCCTTGTCAATGTAAGCACGGCGTTGTCTCATAAACCTCTGAGCAGTGCAAAGGCAACAAAGCTCTTCAGGAGCCAGAGACTGGATCTCTTTGTACAGCCGCTCATGTTATTGGCTGAAATGTTTCTACAGTCTAATCCAATGAGCAGCGGGGTATGATTTAAAGGCACAGTATTGCCTGCTGTGAGAAAGCTTGCTTCTGGTATCAGAGTTGGAAATAACCTCTTATGATGTGCCATTCTACCTGCATCCTACCATACAGAGCAATCCACAGACGATCACAGCCCCTTACGCTCTGTCAGTCTCAAATTACGTTTCTTCTTTATAACAACGCAACCACAAATGTCATGTATGATAACATCTTTAGCGAAATGCGGGGCGATGTTTATGTATATGTAAATCACATTTGTCACATCATGAAAATGCTATGGACTTAAGTGAATGCAGACAGTTGGCAACGCTTTTAGTGAAGGAACAGAATATTCAGACCGTGCTTGTCGCTGTCCGTGCTGTTAGTGCTGAAATACAGAAATTTATGACTGAAGCTGAAATGATCTCTAAACGCCTGTAGGTGTCAGTATACAACAGTAATGATATATATTATTGCAACCTATGTGTTCTCTCACATGAATACACGGGCATGGATGCCTGAGCACATATACAAAAAATACATACAACAGAAATAATTAAAAAGCATCCAACCTAAATGCATTCCAACGAGACACGCGATACGGTGCAATGAAGAATGTTCAACATTTTTGGATATAAAAATGTTTCAAATATTTTCTAGTTTCAGTACACGGTTCAAGTATACAAGCTTTTATGGTAATAAATAATTGAAATTATTATTTTAGACAGTGTTAGAACATAAAGAGCTGTTTCCCCCTCACCTGTTGACACTCGAACGTCCATGCGCTGTCTGGCAATGACGCATCAAGCCCACGTAATGTATCCTTAAAGTCAAGTGTGCTGCTGGGCTTGACGAGAGTTAAGTCACTGAACTCCGACATTGGAGACAAATAGGACCCAAATGACTGACTCTGAGACATCATGTCTCCTCCCAGAACCTCCACATACTTAATAGGCCCGTCAGTGTTAAGCTGGATTTGTAGGTTTCTGTTAGGATTCTTGTATCCATCAGAATCTCTTCTAATGCAGCAGCTCGCACTGCCTCTACTATTTCTAGCGCACCTAATTAGAAGTATGAAAAACGTTAACAATGACAGCACAGATACTGATGCCAATGATAGTATCAAGTAGAAAGTGATTTTACTGTTTTTCTTGTCTTTTTCTGTTGTTTTCTGTCTAAAGTCTGAGATGGGTTCGTGTAGTCCGTCCTCTATCAGTATATCCACTGTGACTGTGGTGGACTGGACTGGCTCTCCATTGTCCTTGATCTCTATAAGCAGTCTCTGAGAGGCGTCATCCTGCTCTGAAACAGAGCGTTTAGTCCTCACCTCTCCAGTATAAAGATTCACAGCGAACAGAGACGAGTCTGTAGCTTCCGCGAGTCTATAGGAAATCCAGGCATTGTGGCCCGAGTCTGCGTCCACAGCTGTTACCTTGGTAACGAGGTGTCCCGTTTTAGCAGAGCGGGGCATCCTCTGGTGAGACACAGAGCCCATGACAGCAGAGGGATATATGACAGTGGGGACATTGTCATTTTGATCCAGAATGAAAACGTTTACAGTTGTGTTGCTGCTAAGAGATGGAGATCCCTGATCTTTTGCTTGTACAATAATTTGAAATAGTTTTAGTTTCTCATAATCAAATGAATTCATGCAGTAAATTGTGCCATTTTCGGCATTAATGTAAAAATAGCTCGACGCTGGAATATCCTGAAACTTCGTGTCTCCTATAGAATATGTTAACATGGCATTCTTGTCCTGGTCTTTGTCTGTGGCCGCTACTGAGAACAAGGAAGCCCCTGCGTTGTTGTTTTCTCGCACATATACATCATAGGAAGCGTGCGTAAAAACGGGAGGGTTGTCATTTATGTCAAGTATTTTAACGTTAACAGTTTTGCTTGTTGTTAATGGGGGCGAGCCTAAGTCAGAGGCAATTATTTTCACGTCATACTCTGAATTAACTTCACGGTCCAAAAGAGAATCTGTCACTAGAGAATAGTGATCATCAAATGAGGGTTTTAATTTAAACGGATAACCTGGAGCAACTCTTACCTTAACTTTTCCATTGTCTCCTGAGTCTAAATCTATGACGTTCAGCAATGCCACGGCAGTACCGATGGTAGCATTTTCGCTAACTGGACTAGGCAGTGATGTTAATTTTATTTCAGGCTCATTGTCATTTTCATCAAGAATGTCTATTTGAACCGATGAATGCCCCTCTAGGCCCGGATGTCCTTTGTCTTTAGCGGTGACATCAAACGTATATAATTTAATTTCCTCATAATCTAGATTACCAATTAGTGTTATTTCTCCTGTTTCAGGATCCACGCCAAATACTTCTTTTACAGAATCTGAAGTGTGCTGACCAAAAAAGTACTCAACTTCTCCATTTGGACCTTCATCTAAATCAGTCGCCATTAAACACAGGACGCTATGACCAACCGCAGCACTTTCTTTAACAGCTGCTTTATATAACGTCTGTGCAAATTTGGGTTCATTATCATTAAGGTCCTGAACATTAACCTGTATTAAAGCCGTCCCTGACTTAACAGGATTCCCCCCGTCTATAGCCTTCAAAACTAACTTGTGAACACCCTGTTGTTCCCTGTCAAGGGATTTTTCCAGTATCAATTCAGGCACCTTTCTTCCGTCTTTGAGTGTTTTTACATTTAGTCGGAAAAAAGCATTGCTGTTTAAAGTGTAAGAGTGCAGGCTGTTGCTACCAACATCTGGGTCGTCTGCGCTCTCTAACGGGAATCGTGCTCCAGGCGTAACGGATTCTGCTATTTTTAAGACCATTTCTTTGTTATGAAAATGAGGGGCATTATCGTTTATATCATGTATTTCAACCTCTACGCGGTGTTGTTGTAATGGATTTTCGATAATAATTTGTAATGGTAACAAACAAGCCGTATTCTGCCCACACAGTGCCTCTCTGTCTATTCTGTCATGTACAACAAGCTCACCCTTTGCCAGGTCCACAGTGAAGTACTGTTTGTCTGACACAGACGCAATCCGTAATTTTCGGTCGGATATCGCCGAGACCTCCAGGCCTAAGTCCTTTGCGATATTTCCAACGACTGAGCCTTCTTTTAACTCCTCAGGGATGGTGTAACGAATCTGAGATTCAGCTGTACTCCACAGAATAACAATATGAAATATGTGTAACGTCCACCATGGACAACCTCGAATACGCTTGAAGTGGTTCATTTCTTCGACTGCCGTGTCGATTTCTCCATCAGTAAATGTGTTCTTCCCATCCACATACTAATACTAAGAAAAACAACACTCGTACCATTTGGAAATCCACAAAGCGATTGCTGCCATTTTCGTGAATGTGTGCACACTGCGTCGTCTCATAAACCACTGATCTGAGCATGGGATACAGAGCTGCGCGAGAGCAAGAGAGTAGATCTCTTTATACAGTCTCGGATGCTATTGGGCGAAAGGTTTTCTCAGCGTAATCCAATGAGCTGCAGAGCATTTTTAAAGGCATAGTCTCCCCTTTATCATCTGGAAAGCATACTGCCTTATCATTGAAGAAAAATGAACACATATTCGGTTGTAAAATACTTTATGGTGCCTTTTCTATTTTCTGCAGCTATCAACAGACAACAAAAGGCAAATATTTAACACTGTGCATAGCCGTGACACCGTGACACCTCCCCTGTTGGGCACCACACGGGACACAACCTTGCAAAGGCGAAAATCTTAGACAGAGACAGCCGTTGGTTCCAACGTGGTGTGAAGGAGGCAACATCAAACTTCTGTCACATGACCACCCTGACCGATCAGGCTCTAAAGACTTATTAGAATCACCTGTGGTCATGTGACGAGCACTCCTCTCAGTGATCAAGAGCTGCAGTGGCAGCACAGCTTTGCCTTTTTTAATCTTCAGCAGTGTTTAATATTACCGGTACCTTTTTACTATGTTCATAGCCTACAATGACTGGAGATTGGACCTGTCGCTGTCCGAGCCCTCAGTGCTGAAATATTACAACTATAGATGCTCGGAATGGTCAGCTTTATGCCTGTGCTTACACTATACAATGTGCCTGTATTCATCGTCTACTTTGTAGTATAATTGTACTAATATTTCAACAAATGGGAACATGAAAAAACACCTTTTCAACTTGAAAGTTTGTCTCACCTGTTGGCTCTCGAACGTCCACGCGCTGTCAGGTAATGACGCATCGAGCCCACGTAATGTATCCTTAAAGTCAAGTGTGCTGCTGGGCTTGACGAGAGTTAAATCACTGAATTCTGACATTGGAGACAGATAAGACCCAAAGGACTGACTCTGAGACATCATGTCTCCTCCCAGAACCTCCACATACTTAATAGGCCCGTCAGTGTTGAGCTGGATTTGCAGATTTCTGTTTGGATTCTTGTATCCGTCAGAATCTCTTCTGATACAGCAGCTCGCACCGCCTCTGCTGTTTCTAGCGCACTTAATCAGTAGTATGAAAAAAGTTAGCAGAGACAATACAGATACTGATGCCAATGATAGTATCAAGTAGAAAGTGATTTTACTGTTTTTCTTGTCTTTATCTGTAGCTTTCTGTCTGAAGTCTGAGATGGGTTCGTGTAGTCCGTCCTCTATCAGTATATCCACTGTGACTGTGGTGGACTGGACTGGCTCTCCATTGTCCTTGATCTCTATAAGCAGTCTCTGAGAGGCGTCATCCTGCTCTGAAACAGAGCGTTTAGTCCTCACCTCTCCTGTATAAAGATTCACAGCGAACAGAGACGAGTCTGTAGCTTCCGCGAGTCTATAGGAAATCCAGGCATTGTGGCCCGAGTCTGCGTCCACAGCTGTTACTTTGGTAACGAGGTGCCCCATTTTAGCAGAGCGGGGCATCCTCTGGTGAGACACAGAGCCCATGACCGCGGAGGGATATATGACAGTGGGGACATTGTCGTTTAGATCCAGAATGAAAACATGAACGGTTGCGTTGCTGCTAAGAGACGGAGAGCCCTGGTCTTTAGCCTGTACTAGAAACTGAAACACTTTGATTTTCTCATAATCAAAAGAGTGCATACTGAAGACACTACCGTTTTCTGAATTAATATAGACATAAGAAGATATCGGTATGTCACCTCCTTTTGAATCTGTCACTGAATAAATTATTTTTGCGTTTTCTCCCAGATCAGAATCAGAGGCTGACACAGAGCATAGTATGGAACCGGCCGCATCATTTTCTCTCGCATATACAGTATACTGTGACTGAGTGAATACCGGTGGATTGTCATTTACATCTAAAACGTCAACTTTTATATTTTTCTTAGATGTAAGCGGTGGCGATCCAGAATCAGTTGCCCTTATTTCAACCAAGAACTCAGGATGTGTCTCTCTATCTAAAGTATGTCCTGTGACCAGAACATAGTTGTTTGAAATAGATGGTTTTAAGTTAAACGGTAGTCCTGGTGCCAGAGATAAACTAACTCGCCCGTTATCACCTGTGTCCACATCCTTTGCACTTATCAAAGCCACAACAGTCCCAACAGGAGCATCCTCTCTTACAGGGCTAGGTGGTGACTTTAAAATTATTTCGGGAACGTTGTCGTTTATATCTAAAATATCTAAATTAATACTACAAAGACCCTCCATAGCAGGCACGCCTTTGTCCCTGGCGACTATGTCAAATTTGTATGAGCGGCCAGATTCATAATCTATATGACTTTTCACTTTGACCTCGCCAGTGGCTGCGTCAACTGAAAACAGCTCGTGTATAGCATCGGCTGTGTGCGGTCCAAATGCATACAATAATTCAGCGTTGACACCATCATCTTGGTCAACGGCTTTGACTGTTACTACTGCCACACCAATCGGCGAGTTCTCCGCTAGCTGTACATCATACACAGCCTTTTCAAAGGTAGGAGCATTATCATTATTGTCCAGTACACGAACAGTGATCTCTGCTGACCCAGACCGTGCTGGACTACCGCCATCTATGGCTGTTAGAAGCAGACTGTGTACTGATTGCTTTTCCCTATCGAGCGATTTCTCTAAAACCAACTCTGGCAATTTAGTTCCATCTTTGTTTGTTTTAACTTCTAATATGAAATTATCGTTTTTGCTAAGAGTGTAAGATCGCAATGAATGTGAACCAACGTCAGGATCCTGTGCAGATTCCAAACGGAATCTTGCTCCAGGTGCTGTGGCCTCGGCAATATTTAAAATATGTTCATGGGTCTGAAACACAGGGTGATTATCATTTATATCCTGAATTTCAATTTCAACTCGGTACAAATTTAGTGGGTTTTCTATTATTATTTCTAAAGGCAACAGACAGCTTGAGCTTTGCCCACATAGCTCCTCTCTATCAATTCTCTGATTTACAATTAGCTCGCCTTTCCCCACATTTACGTCGAAATACTGCTTACCAGAGTCAGACGCTATTCTCAACCTACGATCGGTTATCTCAGCAACGTCCAGACCAAGGTCTTTGGCAATGTTGCCAACAACAGAACCCTCCTTTAATTCCTCCGGAATAGTGTAGCGAATTTGTGCGTCCGTTGTATTCCACAAGGCGTTGAGGTGAAACAACAAGAGCACCCACAGCTTTGTGGGCATTTTTCTAATCACTGGCCCCATGTCCAAACACGCTGCTTTGGCATGACGACCATCTGCCTTGTATACATGTCACTTCAGAGCGGTCTGATCCAAATATTTCCCAAAATGTCACTGCATGGCTATAACGACACTGAATATATTCCTTCTCGCCACCGTTTATCGTCGTTGGTCTGCCTACATGGTTTACAAGCAGTGACTGAGAGACAGTGGATCTCTTTGTGCAGTGGTTCTTCCTATTGGTGGAAAATCCTCCAATAGACCATCATGTAAACTCGCATAGCGACTTAAAGGGGCAGTGCAGTTGAAACTTGTGCATAATGTTGGCTATGCGTGTAGATAATCTAGACCGAGTAATGCATAAATTGATGAAAATTCTCTCAAAACATGACATGCACACTATGTTTGAATTAGAGCTGCAGTGGAGGATAAACACAAGTAAATGCATTTACCCTCAAATTACAGAACTTTAGTCGGAGTTTATAAGCCTCTTAATAGAGTTTGTGCACCTTAATGCAACTTTCAATATTCCAAAATCTCACTTCACTAGCCATATTTATCATTTAATATCACTGCTATTGTGATCCAAACACTAAACACTAGCCTTCCACAATCAAACATGTTCTGTTGTTTTTTAAAGATCTAATCTGCGAGTTGCGGCACATTTTAAAGTGATCACAGAACTCATGGTTTACCCACCTCTTATTTTACCACTACACGGTTTGATCTTTTTAATATGTGCCTCATAAGTTTTCGCTACTTAGCTTTCACTTGTGCATAAAGTCTCTACATACATAACATAAGCAGATGATACAGGTATTTCTGTCATCAACAAGACAGAAAGTTTGCAAAAAGAAAGGAGGATGCTGGTGACCTCACCTGTTGACATTCAAACGTCCATGCGCTGTCTGGCAGTGACGCATCGAGTCCACGTAACGTATCCTTAAAGTCAAGTGTGCTGCTGGGCTTGACTAGAGTTAAGTCACTGAATTCCGACAATGGAGACAGATAGGACCCAAACGACTGACTCTGAGACATCATGTCTCCTCCCAGAACCTCCACATACTTAATTGGCCCGTCAGTGTTCAGTTGGATTTGTAGGTTTCTGTTGGGATTCTTGTATCCATCAGAATCTCTTCTAATACAGCAGCTCGCACTACCCCTGCTGTTTCTGGCGCACTTAATCAGTAGTATAAAAAATGTCAACAGAGATAAGAAAGAAACAGAAGCCAAAGCCAGGATCAAGTATAATGTGATTCTGTTGTTTTTCTTATCCTTTTCTGTTGTTTTCTGTCTGAAGTCTGAGATGGGTTCGTGTAGTCCGTCCTCTATCAGTATATCCACTGTGACTGTGGTGGACTGGACTGGCTCTCCATTGTCCTTGATCTCTATAAGCAGTCTCTGAGAGGCGTCATCCTGCTCTGAAACAGAGCGTTTAGTCCTCACCTCTCCAGTGTAAAGATTCACAGCGAACAGAGACGAGTCTGTTGCTTCCGCGAGTCTATAGGAAATCCAGGCATTGTGGCCCGAGTCTGCGTCCACAGCTGTTACCTTTGTGACTAGGTGTCCCATTTTAGCAGAGCGGGGCATCCTCTGGTGAGACACAGAGGTAACCGCGGAGGGATATATGACAGCGGGGGCATTGTCGTTTTGATCCTGGATAAATACATGAACTGTAGCGTTGCTGCTAAGTGACGGGGTGCCCTGATCTTTTGCTTGTATTACGACTTGAAACACTTTCAGTTTTTCATAGTCAAAAGAGTGCATGCTGAAAATGCTCCCATTATCCGAATTTATGTACACATACGATGAAACTGGAAACTCCTGCGAAACTGAATCTGAGATAGAATAACTGATCTGAGCATTTTTTGCAATGTCTGGATCAGTAGCTGACACTGTGAACAACATTGACCCAGGGGTACAATTTTCTGTCACATAAACTGTATATGATTTTTGAGAAAACACTGGGGGATTGTCATTCACGTCAGAAATGGAAATAGAAATAGTTTTCCTTGTTGATAATGAAGGTGAGCCTAAATCGATAGCATTTAATTGAACATCATATTTCGAATGAATCTCCCTATCAATCTGTGCATTTGTAACTAACATATAGTGATTGGATAGAGAGTGATTCAGTTTAAATGGCGAGGTCGAATCTATCTGAATTTTCACTTTGCCATTCTCACCACTGTCAACATCTTTTGCACTAATAAGGGCGACCACCGTACCAATAGGAGAATTTTCAGGTATTGGACTGTTCAGTGAGGTAATGACTATTTCTGGAGCATTGTCATTGACATCAATTATTTTTATCTTGACACTACAGTGCTTCTCCATTCGTGGAATTCCCTTGTCTTTAGCTAGGATGTCAAATTTGTGTAAATTAGCCTTTTCATAGTCTAGCTTACCCTTTACAGTGATTATACCCGTTTCTGAATTTACGTCAAACAACTGGCGCGTTGCATCTGCTGTCTGCTCTCCAAAAAAATATTCAACCTCTCCGTTTGGACCCTCGTCTAAATCTATAGCTCTCACCCTTAAAACCTCTGTGCCAGGGGCTGTGTTTTCTTCAATGCTCCCCTCGTAGAATGTTTTTTCAAACTGAGGGGAGTTGTCGTTTATGTCTATCACTGTAATGGTAACTTCAGATGTACCTGTCCTCATTGGATTTCCCCCATCTGCAGCAGTTAATATGAGCTTGTGAACCGCCTGCTTTTCTCGATCTAGTGGCTTTTCTAAAACCAGCTCAGGAATTTTTGCGCCATCTTGGTTTTTCACATTTAAAATGAAATTTTCATTTCTGCTTAGAGTATAGGACCTCAAAGAGTTAGAGGCCACGTCAGGGTCTTCTGCTTTTTCAAGAGGAAACGTAGCGCCTGGATTAACATTTTCTGGTATCTTCAAAACGCGTTCATTAGACTGGAATGTTGGGCTGTTGTCATTAATGTCTTGTATTTCTATTTCAATACGATACAGTTGCAGTGGATTTTCTACTATGGCCTCTAAGGGCAATACGCACGGAATTGTCTGTGAGCATACTGTCTCCCGGTCTATTCTGTCGTTAACAGCAAGCTCCCCTTTCACCAAGTCTATGTGAAAATACTGCTTACCGGTGTCAGATGCAATCCTTAGTCTGCGAACAGAAATATCTGATAATCCAAACCCGAGGTCTTTTGCTATATTTCCAACAACTGAGCCTTCCTTTAACTCCTCTGGTATGGTATATCGTATTTGCCCCTCTACTGTATACAACAGGAGAGTAAAACACAGAATCCTCCACTGGTAAAAATAAAACACATCCATCATCCTCTTCTAATCAAAAATCTCCTTTTCTGAAACGCAATTCTCCATCAAAGAAAGGGATTTGTTATTTGTCGTTGTCCCCATGCTGTCAGGTCATAAAATCATCCAAATGCTTTGTTCTATGCCATTCCTTTGCTTATGTTCCAATAGATCGGAGCAATGAAAGCAGCAGAGAGACGGAGTAGATCTCTTTGTACATTATTGCATGTTATTGGATGCACTGGCATCTCTGCCCTGACCAATCAAATACACAGGACTTTTTAAAGGCACAGGTACTGTGCACAGAACAAGTAATACAACTGAAACGTCAATATACGCTTAAAGAGAGAACACAAGCAACTTATTACCGATTTTAAAAGAAAGGAATACCTCTTTACCCGTGACTTAGTTTGAAGAAACAAACCGAACTATCAAGTTTAACAACAGCAAGTGTACAGTGACAAACTGTGAGAAGTGATGTCCCAAAAGCATTCCCTATTGATTTTCAGCACCACTTTCGACGCATTTTAAGGAAGGATCACTCAGAGTCTTAAACAACTGGTGAAGTGAATATTATTTTTTATATAATAATATAATAATAATATAACAGTGTTTCTTTCTGCAGTTGCATCTCTGTCTGTCTCTGCAGTCCTCCCTGTTCTCTGTCTGCCTTCGTGTGGTGATGTGAGGGTAGTGCAGGAGAACCGCAATGAGAATATCTCATGCAGTTACACTGATTTAAACAGCAGCGGGAGCTCATACGGGAGAAACAGAGGAAGAGAGAGAGAAAGGGTAGAGAAGGAGAGAAAGGAGGGATGCATTGAGCACGCGGTTATTGTCTGATGATGCAGCGTCATAGAAGAAAGGAAGGAGAGAAAGGCAAACTTAAACTGATCAAACGAATTCATGAAGGAAAAAATATAAATAACCTAACAAATTCATTTCAATACAGAGGTCATTCAAAATTATGTGCATATTCAAACATATCTGCCATCTGTAGATAACGCAACTGTATGATTTTAACGGAAGATGCTTCAGATCTTTTAGAGGTATTTTGTGAAACTGTAAAATTGCCATAAAGTAGTCTTCACAAATCCCGTATGTCTTTTTCAGCTTTACAAAAATAGCGCATTAATAATTAAATACGCTCTGATCTCCCTGGCAACAAAGGAGCCTACCAGAAAGGAGGCAAAGATGGCTGCGCCCATATCACAAAGAGTTCAGTTTCAGCACCACGCGGGTGGACAGCGCCACACAGGCGGTGAACAAGCGCAGCTGCACGCATTTGACTGAATGACCCACTTAGACAGAGAACACGTCTGTCCACGTGTGGCTTACTTTCAGACTACTCAAAACTAAGAGGAGCCAAATGTTTTTACATAAAACAGCTGCTATTAAATAAGATCAGTCAAGGTGAGGAGCCCATCCACTATAAAGGACTGACCTAAAATCACATTTCATGCCAAATTAAGTTATGGCGCGTGTGGAGACGCAACTGCCTGACACCTAAAGTTCAAGTCAGGCTCATTTTACCGACAATCTTAATATTAAGTTCTAAATAATTGGGAAGAATTAAAATACATTTCTATGTGTAAAACAAGACACTTTCTGTCATTTAATCATATTTTTTACTGAACTATTGAATTCTAACATCCTGCATAATGCCTATGCCAGTAGGCATGGTAGCTGATCATTCAATAGATCCATTAGGCATTATGTAGGATGTTAGAATAAACAGTTCAGTTAAAATTATGATGAGGGTGATGATCAGTCTACTGGTGGAAATGGTATTCGTCCTTTGTAATTAGGGGTGTTAATCTTATCTTATAAATGCCTTGGTTTAGTTAAATCTCTGTATTGTGAAAACAAGTTTCATTAAATGACAACACAGTATGGGATCTGTTTGAAAGGACGTGAGGTAGCTCTAAGCCCATTTTTCTAGGAAGTGACAGTAGACATATTTGCATTCATATTGATTCCAGCAGGTATGCATACATCTCAGTGTGTATGTGGATGCATGTGCATATCTCTGTGTACATAACTGTGCAAACATTTTAGGCATTTGTCTAAATATATCATAATTTGTATGATCTACATTATTGTGTCCATAAGAACCATTTAACTGAGATTTGCAAACTGTTTGCAAACAGTGAACTGATGCAGGCAGTTTAAATATGCTGCTTGTAAATATGCCTGTGTAACACTGATTGTCATTTTTACATCTTTACTTGTTAAAACCTTCACTCACTTCTAACATGCAAAAAATCTCTGCACAGAACTATGTGCGCTGTGTGTGTGTGTGTGCATACATGTGTGTTTCAGAGAAAGAGAGAGAGAGAGAGAGAGAGAGAGACTGCTCAAATGTCACCCAAATGCACTCCCTTGTGTGTGTGTGTATGTGTGTGTGTGTGTGTGTGTGTGTGTGAGAGAGAGAGAGAGAGAGAGAGAGAGATGGAGGAACAATATGCATTGGACATGTGCAGTGGACCACTTGTAAACAAGAAGTTCTGCAGGTGTGTCTGCACAGAAAAATATTTGCATAGATGCTCTACACTTACAGTTATAGCTCCTTAGTGTACAGAATGAAAAATTCAAACACAGTGTTCAAACACTTTTTCAAATTGTTGTTATTCTGTCTACAGTGTTTGAACATAATCTAGCTGAAATTCACTCTCAAAGAAATTAACATTTGGACAGTTATGTCTCTTCTCACAAATGACCCACTGCATAACATTCTCAACTTTTATTGTCAGAACTGACAATAAAACCATTAGGCTAGACCTGATTTGGAAAGTCTTCACAGCAACTTGCATGTTAGACCTCCCTATGACTAAAATTTGTGAACAACAACAAATAACAGTAAGGCTAAAATACACATTTTAGGTGATACTGCATATGTACTGATTTTGTTTGCTTAAAAAAGACATGCAATTGATCTGCTGAGAATACTTCACAAATCAGGCCCGTTGTTTATACTGTTGATATGAAGGAAGCAAAGATGTTTCTCTTACCTTGAGTAGATACAGATGATGAAGGGAGGCAGAGGCAGATAGATGCATGGGGGGAAAAGAGAAGGAAGAATTTGGTTAAGAGAGAAGCAAGACATTACAGCACAGATGGACAAAAGAAACATGGGGTCATACTTACCACAGAAAGAAAACAGACATGGACAGAAAGCATTATAATAGGACAAACAAGGCTACCAACCAGAGGTAGACGGGCCTAAAGAGTAAAGTCTGACCATTTTTGCTTCTAGTATTGGCATATACAAACTCCAAAACTGGCATGTTTGTCATAATTCGTGAGCTTACTAGGCAAACTCAAGCAGTTCATGTATTCATCTGGCACCAGAAGCTTATTTGCTGCTCCAAAGTGCCAGAGTAGTAACCCTGAAACACACTTAGCAAAACAAAGAACACAGTTCTCTCACAGTTCTCTCTCTGTGATTCTTTTACCAGACACAAAAACTCAGTCTTTATGGGGGAAACAACTCATGGATAATCTGCTCACAGAAATCAGTGCTTGAGCAGTATAAATGGCCCAAGGGTAAACATATAATGGTTTGGACAGTAATAATAGTGGCCCATGTTAGCCAAAGGAAAAGAATCCTCACCAGTGAGACCTGGACCAATTTAGATGACCGTGAATATCAGGCAGACTGGACTAAGGGTCCAGGCCTAATCTTGTTGCTATAGTGGAGCTGTTGTCATCCAAATCATGCATTTGATATTCATTCCATACAGCTTTTCATACAGAAAGTTGTGGTTGTGATGTTTGTGAGGTGATGTGAATGGATTCACTCAGGTTTGGGGTGTGGTGAGAAAAATGAACTTTTCAGTTATAATGGTTTAAAAACCCTAAACCAAACAAAACTGCAGTCTTAATTTCTTTGAAGCCCTTCTACTAGGCACATGCTGAAAATGTCTACACATAGACCAGTCTCAGTGGAGAGTGACTAACATTACTCTGCTGCCCCAAATATATGCATCTGTCCATATGCACAAACTCTTAATAGCTTTGTTTACATAAGTGTTGGTCATAAACAGTATTTGACAGTATCCACACTGGTATAAAATAAAGTCCGGGTGCCATTGCATTCATTTTATTAAAGTGAGATAGTTACTGTCGAGATGCATGCACACACACCACCACACACACACACACACAGAAATGGAACCCAACAGTAAATCCCCCGCCCCCCCCCCAAAAAAAAACATCCACACAGAAAACACACTGAACCAAATCTATTGGATACATCACAGACACAGAGACACACACACACACACACACACATCAGCACACTTCTGCCCCATTACATGCAATTTGTGAAAAAAAAAAGGCTTCACAAAATGCACACTGGAATGATGCAAAACCCATTCCCAGATTGTTCTACATCACTTGCTGTACCACAAAAGAGGATGTCATTTCACACATCACACAACACATCACACATTCCCGGTTGCAATATGGGCTGCATCATCTGGGAATAAAAAAACACCCTTTGTTTATACTGGAACACACCACTGTTGTGCATCTGATGATGAGACGTGGCATGTGTGCCCATGGTGACAATACACAGTCTACAGAGTCAATCAGTAGAGCGTCCCTGGATTTAGACAACAACCAGAATCATGTGCCCCACATATACTAAGGAGCAGATAACAAACCATCAGAACACTAAACATCACAGACCCCACATGGGTTTGGAGGTACCCCCTCTGTTTTGGAGCAAGTGGACTAGCCCACATCGTGACTAAGCCTGTTACCATGGCAACCCATCCCACCTCCTGCTCTGATATATGATAGAGTGTGTGTGTGTGTGTGGGTGAGTGGGTGTTGGGGGCGGGGCGGAGTGTGAGCATGCTGCGGGAGAAAAACCAAACTCTTTCACGGACCCAGGAACGCATGGCATGGCACATTCAGGTCAAACAAAATACTGACGCAATACCTTCACACTGGAGAAAGATTACAAACAACTGGCCCATATTAGTGAGCACCTTCCTCTGTGACGACGTTGTTTGGTTTTAGTATATCTGATCATTCCTTTTTATATCAGCAGTTATCTTACTGCATGTAATGACAAAAAACTGTGTGTTAAATCCCTACATATTGTGCTGTAGCTTCATATTTCAACACTGAGGTGAGGCTTTGACATCATAGATGCTGCATAGATATGGACATGAAGGAAATAAAGAAATCATTTCTAAGATTCTAACATGTGATCGACAATGTTGTCACTCAAGCACAGTCATCATAATGTGCCATCAAGCACTGCAACTTGCATACAATGCTGCCCAACACAATGAATGGATAAGGCACTTATTATTCACTCTGCACTCTGTACCCATATTGTCTATCCATATGTGTTCTCTCTCTCTCTCTCTCTCTCTCTCTCTCTCTCTCTCTCTCAAGAGTACTAAAACAGACATTCATTTTGCTTAGGTAAGATGAAACAGTGACCCAGTTGAACATACCAAATGCAAAACCCCATTTAGATACACATAAAATGTATTATACATGACACATAGCCTGAAGAAACTAATCTCATTCTGCATCCCAGGGATAATTGTTTTCAGCACTGTATGGAGATAGACTATTGACTAGCCTAGTATGTGTGACTAGTTTGTGTTTGCAATAAGGCTGCTCTGTTGCACAGTATAAAGGGTGCAGGCAAGGCCTCTATTTGCCTGTGCTGCTCTTGTTTACTTGAAGGGTAAGGCAAGTGCAACAAAGAGTTCTGCAAACTCAAAGCAGAAATATGCTGTGTCTGATGCACTGAAATGTATCCTAGAGGGGTAAAAAAATAACTTCAAATTTAAAGGTCTGATGTCTGTCTATGTTGCCACAGTTGCTACACTAACAGCAATTTAATTGAGTTAAATGAGTGAAAACAGCCCTCTGTTGGAGTAAATTCACTGGCAGATCTCCAGTACTCTCTCTAATACTCATGACATTAGAGAGCATCTCATTATGAGGGAACTATAAAACACACAGACATGTTGATAACACTGTGATGGCGGTTAAGGCTAGAAGGGATACATGTATGGTCAAAATCTGACAAAATATTCACTACCATTTCAGGATGCACTGATGTAAAACAGCGAAGGAGTCACTAGTGACATTAATATGCAGAGCAAAACAACACACCCCCAAACCACACAGACAGTATATAGTATTCTTAGGTCAAAGGAATACTTACTTTTAGGAATACGTTTATTTTCAGCAATAAAATCACATTTTGATATATCCTCAAATAATAATTATGGAACCACTTAAAACTGATTCTCGGCTGACTGAAATCCAAAATATCTCATATCCATGCCATCTGATCAGATTCGGCTATATATATTAAAATTCGGATCTGATTGAGAGAGGTGGTGTACACCTTTTGGTAATCCGTTTGAAAAAAATATTCATGGACTAGATGTTCCTGTTTGCTCATGTGTAGGGATAAATGTGTGGTGACGCAAGTTAAGTTTACGGACATCTTTAAATTGTTAACAGATTCAAATTACAATTAACAATTTTAAGATGTCCGAAGAGACAGAATTCGAATGATGACTGGAAATGTAACCAATTCTGCTTGTAGCTGATCAGCCCAAATTGTGAGCACACTGGGACTGAAATAAAGCAGACAATGAAAGCCAATCTTTTGAGCACAGCATAGCACAAAAATATCCAGCCCAGCATTGGGTTCCATTTCAGTCCTTCATTCTCTCCTTTTCCATTTCATTAACTAGACAAGTAAACAAGACTTTTTTTCTTCTCCCTTTTTTTCATTTTCATGAAAATTCAGTAAAACAAGAAGGCCTGTGTCCTTCTGTAACAAAAAGACACTCAGTCCTTAGTACAGCCTAAAATGTACACTCTCTCTCTCCCTTTCAATGTTCAACTTCTTGTAACTTCTCCAGCAAGTAGCTTCTCAGTAAAACGTTTCCAGTATTACTGGATGCTTATTGACATTAGAAGGAATGCCAGTGGATAGGTCCCAAGCTGTGTGTGTGCATGTGTGTATTACAGCACATATGGCAGACATATCCTAGATATTTAGCACCCTAAACTGTAACACAAGGACAGTGTGCAAGCATCCTTAACTTGCTGAGAGCTTAACATCAGTAGTCTATACTTTCAGACAAACAGCTCAATGAAAGCATAAGCTAGTCAGACAGACAGACATATCTAACATACATATAACTGATCAAAGCAAAACAAAGCAGTAGTTGATGACAAAGAAGTCAGAATCAGGTTTGGTGTTCACTGCATACATCAAAGACCACCAAGATGCCTAACAGCTATAAGGAAATGATGTTATGATATGTATAAGGACATCAGTAATCCAGATCAGCATCAAGCCTGAGTGTACAGTGGACTCTTACCATTTTACCATGACAACATTTTCTTAAATGCATTGTATATCAAAAAAGCATATACAACACTTGGCCTAAGCATGTCACAAGCCTGTTACATCCATCGCTGCAGCCTTAGAAGTACCTTTGTAACAGTGCACTGGAGCTAGTGCACTGGTATCATCCAGGAGCCTCTGCAGGTCAGCGAGAGGCCATAATGAATAGGCCTCTATATAATGGGCTGGTTGCAAGTGGGAGATGCATTGCAAATGTGTGTGTGGCTGACTAAATTGAATTGTACACTCTGAAGAGAGAACTTAAATGAAATCAAGGCACATAGTGGTCTTACTGGAGCAGCTTAGCACTCATCACTTGCCCTCTCGCTCAGGCAACTGAGTAGCAGAGCAGCTTTGGGAGTGTTGTTAGTGAATAGGAGGTGCCTCACATCTATTATACATAGTGCCAGGCTGAGACATCCTCAACCCTTTCTAGACCAGTCTACTGTCACAAGTACATCACAGCAAAATCACACCCCAGTGGACTGAATTCTCCTGAAATGTTATAATAGAAACAGGCAGGTGTGGGATGCACTAGTTACAGCCTAGCAGACACATAACATAGCAGCACTCCCAGCTACTATGTTACACTTGTGAATCTAAAGATACCATGGAAATATTTCATATTTTTCACCTTTACTGACCTGATATAGAATAGAGGGTGAAGGGATTTGATATGACTAGGCTCCGTGATATGCAGTATTAAATAACTATGAAGTAAGACACAATAGGACACAATTCTCCAGCAAACAGGAACTGAGGTTGTACACAAATGAATCACATCACACTACTGATTATTACCACCTCACCCTGGCATTATGTAACTACATGCCAGGACCTCACCCAACTGCCTGGTATGGGTCCTCTGAAAAAAGTACAAGCCGGTGTGAAGCTCAACCTCACATCTCTGATTCTCTCCTCCTTTCTGCAGCACCGACTGTTGCCGTGACAACTGGGATGACCTTGCTGCTAGTCTCTGCGGTGACTGTGTGTGTGTGTGTGTGTGGGGGGGGGGGGGGGGGGGAGTTGATGCAGGAAGAGAGGATCTGCACACGAGGCAAGACTGCACAGCACAACACTGCAGACTTCACTTCCATAGGGGCCTGACTGAGTGGGAAGAAGGTGCATACAGTACAATACAATCTACATTGAAAGCCAGTGAAATGCACTGCATGTATGTATGTATGAGTGGGCTGTTCATCTACTGGCCAAACACAATCTGTACCACAGAATTCACAGCCATTTCAATTCTATGACAAGAAGGATGGGACACACTTATGTCTACACAAACAGTTGGGTAGATACGTAGCTTCAAAACAACGCAACATTTGATCAGTGCTGAAATCTTGCACACTAGTGCATAGTGATGCACATTGTGCATAGAACAGTAATACCCTTCCCCTCTCTCTGTCTCTCTCTCAAATATTACTAAGGATTCTTTCTTGCAAAAAGACAGTATATGGCACTGTTTTTCACACTTCAAGTATTACACAGCCCTCTTCGGACTGCAGCACCAATGAGCCATACAACAGACAAGAGTGTGACTCATACACAGTGATGGCCATCAACTCTCTTTTGCATGGCTTCAGTGGTTATTCAAAAGCAAACCCAATCAAGAAAAAGAAAGGAGGAAAAAAAGGCATTGCTATCCCTCAGATAATACTGTTTGACAGAGTATTGTGAGAAAAAGAGGAAGGGAGAAAAGAGAGGAGAACAGGGCCTCCCTACAGTAGGGTTACAATTTTAAATCTCTCTGTTTGTGTGTGCGTGCGCGTGCCTGCGCAGCTCTGTGAGAGAGGGAGACTAAATGTGGGTCAGTATGCTTAGACTTGGGAGAGGGGGAGGGAGGGGTAAAGAGAGAGATCGGGAGAAAGGAACAAGGAAGGAATGAGAATGAGAGACAGTAAAAGGAAGGGAAGAAAGAGAGAGTAGAATGAGGCTTTCTGCGAGTTGTTTCCAAAGCAATTCCTTGTCCCCAACTCCCCATACTAATCATGATATGAGTGACAAGCTAGGTTAGGTTAGATTATTTGGACCCATGGCTGAATAGTCCAAGTTTTTATTTGGTGAAATAGAGTATATCGTTATTTACAGTGTCTCATAGTTTGATCGTATTTTTGTCAATGGGATTTTAGAGCAAAGACTTTCAAATATATTTGAGTCTCAGCTCACTCAGTTATCCTTGCCAATACAAAAAGCAGAGCACACCGAAAGGGTAGTGTTTTTCACAGACAGCAAAAAGCAGGATCACCACAATGAAGACATGATGGACTAACAAAGGATAGCATTTGCAGTTACTAGTATCTCATGAACCAAGAGTGGTGAAGGTTCAAAGACAGACCAAAAAGAATTATTCCGTTCACACATTGACAACAGACAGCTATAGCATAACGACTGATCTCTCTCAGTGTTTGATATGATGGGACTGACAACTACTGATATGGACTGGACACTGCCCAATTCATGAACCAAGAATGGTAAATATTTAAAGACAGGCCAAACAGAATAATTCAGATCATATATTACCAAAGAAAAGCAGTAGCATAACAACTGATCTCACTTAGTATTTAAAGAGACTGCTAGTGTGGGGTGTTTGGAGAGATGACCAGGAGGAATGGCCTATTGAGCATAGGCTACTTTACATACACTCATGCTCAGTGTTTGTTTGTTTTTAGGCTATGTATTGTATGCTATGTATGTAACTATCTATTTTGTATGTAACTATCTACTTTCCAGTTGAACATCAGAGACTATTTTGATCCTGGACAAATGACAATCCAGTATCTTAAATAGCAACACAGCCTAGTGTTAAGTATAATATTATAAGTGACCAATGAGTTAAGTCTAAATTAGTCTTTAGTATGCTGACTCTCTCACCTCTAAAGAGAGCTCAGCGTCCTGCTGTTCTTTCTTTTCTCTCTGCACTGTCCCCGGCCGACTCAAGCTCACAGACAGAGTATTCTGACTGTATGGTCTCATAGGCTTCACATCACTCCTCCTTGAATCAGTGGTTCCACAAAACTCATAGTTGTAGACCTGCTGCAAAGTTCCATCAGAATACATTGTGGGATAGTAAGGAATGACTGGGAGATTGTTGGCTGATTTATAGAACAACCTTCTCTGTCTCCATCTGTAGATTTTCACAGATATGATTGCAATGACAGAGAAAATGAAAAGGAATGACACTACAATCAGGGATATGATTAAGTAAAAGGTCAGGTTATCATTGTAATCCTTGTCATGTGTAATATCAGTGAATTCAGACAGCACTTCAGGAAAGCTGTCCGCCACTGCCACGTTCACATTGACTGTAGCTGAGCGAGAGGGCTGTCCGTTGTCCTCCACTACAACAGTGAGTTTCTGTTTCACAGCATCTTTATCAGTCACCTGACGCACAGTTCTGATCTCTCCATTCTGTGCGCCCACTTCAAACAGTGGCCTGTCTGCAGCTTTCAGTAGTTTGTATGAAAGCCAGGCATTCTGTCCAGAGTCCACATCAACAGCCACTACTTTACTGACCAGATAGCCAATATCTGCTGAACGAGGAACAATTTCAGCCACCACAGAACTACTGGTCTGTACTGGATATAATATCTGAGGTGTGTTGTCATTTTGATCTTGCACAAAGATGTTCAGTGTTGCATTGGTGCTCAGAGGGGGGGTGCCTCCATCTTGTGCTTTGATTTTTATTTTCAGAGACTTGATCTGCTCATAATCAAAGGGTTTCATTGCATAGATCACTCCAGTGTCTGTATTTATGGAAATTAATGATTCTAGGGGTGACCCATGTAAGCTCCCATCATCAAGGAAATAAGATATTCGTGAATTTGGCCCCCAGTCAGCATCTTTAGCTTTTACTGTGAATATAGACAGAGATGGAGAGTTGTTTTCCAGTACGTAGGCATCATAGATTTCCCTCTCAAATTCAGGAGCATTGTCATTAATGTCTGAGATCTTTAGACATAGCGTCTCTTCACTGGACAGCGACGGGTTCCCTCCATCTAAGGCAGTCATGGTTATGTTATACTCAAGTGTTTGTTCTCTGTCCAGTGCTGAGTCTGTTACTAGGTTATAATAATTTGGCAGCGATGACACAATTTTGAACGGCGAGGACTGAGGGATTGAACAAGTCACCTTGCCATTTTCGCCCGAATCTAGGTCTTGGACATTGATCATACTTATAACAGTACCAAGTGGTGCATTTTCAGGTAAGATGTTCGAAAATGACATGACCGTTATTTTTGGAGCATTATCATTTACGTCAATTATATCAATTATCATTTCACAGGAGGCCGTTAACCCTCCGTTGTCTTTCACCATTACATTGACTTGAAATTGTTTATATTTTTCGAAATCTATTGATCCCGTCACTTTTACCTCACCAGTTTCGGCATCAATTGAAAATAAGGCATTTACGCTAGCCGTAGCATGCTCAAAATAATACTGGATATTAGCGCTTGACTCTTCATCAGCATCGGTTGCTGTTACAGTGGTTACCAGTGTGTCGAGCGGCGAATTTTCAAGAACAGATGCTTTGTATGTAGGCTGACTAAAAACAGGAGCATTGTCATTAGCATCCAGAACGTGGATGTGAATTTTTACAGTGCTTGACCGTTGTGGATTGCCACCATCAAAAGCAGTGAGAGTCAGATAATGATTCTTTGTTTTTTCCCTATCTAAAGGCGTTTTCAGAACCATTTCTACCTTTTTATTGCCGTGCGAACTGCTGTGTACATTCAGGTTAAAATGGTCTGTTGGGTGTAAAACATACTTCTGTAATGTATTTATACCCACGTCAGGATCTATCGCGCTTTCTAATGTGAAACGTGCCCCAGGTAGGGCGGATTCACTGACTTCACGTTCGATTTCAGTCTTTGGGAAACTAGGGCTATTGTCGTTTATATCTACTATGTCAACTGTTACACGATAGAGCTCCATGGGATTTTCCAAAATGAGGTCAAAACTCAGACTACATGCAGATATTTCCCCACAGAGCTGTTCACGGTCCATCTTTTGCTTTACTACCAGCTGCCCCTTCTCTCTGTCCAGCCCAACGTACTCACTGCCATCTGAGGTAAATACTCGTGCTCTCCCGGACACAAGTCTCTTCGATTCAATTCCAAGATCGTTTGCTATATTCCCAATAACAGATCCTTTTGCCATTTCTTCTGGTATCGAATAACGGATTTGTCCCATCGCAAATTGTAACAAGAAAGCACACAAAAACGCTTCTGACAATGGCCACTGAAAAAAAGCCATTTTTGTGTCTGGGTGCAGCCTTAAGCGCACAACAACGCTTGAGTAAAAAGGCAATGGTAATCCACGAAAAGAACAGAGCCCAGAACTTTCTTTAAAAATATAAACTGAAAAAAGTTCCAATTTTCTCTGCAGTAGTTAAACCTTGTAGATCATCACGAATCGAATACTCGAGTATATTATGCAAGAATCATAGTTTATGTAGCAACATTAAATCAGATGGGAGGTACTGAATGAGAAATGATATATGCGATCAACAGCGGCACTCAGGGTCCAAATATGGTATTACAGACTCAAGACGCATGGTGGAAACACTTGTGATGTAGGCCAAGCTACCTACTGACAAGACACTTGTCAATATACAGCCTACTGATAACTCGATGTAAAGAAAAAAACAAAAATGCAGCATTCAGAAAGCAGCCTCACATCACATTGGCTGGATTACCCTTAGACATGTATTAAAGCGAGCGAGAGATCTTTCTGATATATATTGGAGCAAATTGTTATCCATTCTATTCGAATAAAACAAAAGAACATGTCAACACGGACATAAGCATTAATTCAATGCCCAAATCTGGACAGAGACTTATTCTCAGGGCTCATTCTCACCTCTGGAGATAGTTCAGCATCCTGCTGCACTCTCTTTTCCCTGTATATTGTGCCAGGTCGACTCAAGCTGACCAGCGTGTTTTGACTGTATGGTCTTGGAGATTTCACGTCACTCATCCTTGAATCAGTTGTTCCGCAGACTTCATAGTTGTAAACATGCTGCAAAGTTCCGTCAGAGTACATTGTTGGGTAATAGGGAATCACGGGGAGATTATTGGCCGATTTATAATACAACTTCTTCTGTCTCCATCTGTAGATTTTAACAGATACTATCGCAATGACCGAGAAAACGAAGAGCAGCGAAACTACAATTAGAGCTAACACTAAATAGAAAGTCATGCCGTCGTTGTAATCCTTATCATGTGAAAAGTCAGAGAATTCTGAAAGCACTTCAGGGAAGCTGTCCGCCACTGCCACATTCACATTGACTGTGGCTGAGCGAGAGGGCTGTCCGTTGTCCTCCACCACAACGGTGAGTTTCTGTTTCACAGCATCTTTATCAGTCACCTGACGCACAGTTCTGATCTCTCCATTCTGTGCGCCCACTTCAAACAGCGGCCTGTCTGCAGCTTTCTGTAGTTTGTATGAGAGCCAGGCATTCTGTCCAGAGTCCACATCAACAGCCACTACTTTACTGACTAGATAGCCAATATCTGCCGAGCGAGGAACAATTTCAGCCACCACAGAGCTACTAGTTTGCACAGGGTAAAGTATTTGCGGTGCGTTATCATTCTGGTCTTGCACAAAGATGTTCAGTGTTGCATTGGTGCTCAGAGGGGGGGTGCCTCCATCCTGTGCTTTTATTTTTATTTTCAAAGACTTAATCTGTTCATAATCAAAAGGCTTCATGGCATAGATGACTCCTGTGTCCGTATTTATTGAAATAAATGATGCGAGAGATGCGCTGTTTAAAACCCCATCATCGAGGGAAAAATGTATCCGTGCATTTGGGCCCCAATCATCGTCCTTTGCTTTTACCGTGAATATCGACAAAGATGGGGAGTTGTTTTCAAGTACATATACGTCATAGGTTTCCTGTTCAAATTGAGGAGCATTGTCATTAATGTCCGAGATCTTTACAGTCAGAGTCTCTCTGCTGGACTGTGATGGGTTACCTCCGTCCACTGCGGTTACAGTGATGTTGTATTCGGATATCTGTTCTCTGTCCAGTGCTGAATCTGTCACTAGATTGTAATAACTTGTTAACGACGGCACTATTTTGAAGGGCGAGTTACGATCAATTGAACACACGACCCTTCCATTTTCACCCGAATCAAGGTCTTGAACATTAATCATAGCCACAACTGTTCCAAGTGCTGCGTTTTCCGGCAAAGCACTGGTAAATGACATTATTGTTATTCTTGGGGTATTATCATTTACATCGCTGACATCAATAATGACTTCACATGAGTCTGTCAAACCACCGCTGTCCTTGGCTATAACTTTGATCTTAAATTGCTTGTATTTTTCATAATCTATCGACCCAGAAACCTTCACTTGACCAGTCTCAGTATCAATCGCAAACAGTGCCATCACGTTGGCTGGGGCATGTTCAAAATAGTACTGTATATTAGCATTTGATCCTTCATCTGCGTCAGTAGCAGTGACTGCTGTTACCAATGTTCCTATTGCTGAATTCTCAAGAACAGAGGCTTTGTATACCGCCTGACTAAATACAGGGACATTGTCGTTCGCATCAAGAACAGCTATATGAATTTTTACAGTTGCAGACTTTTGCGGGTTTCCGCCATCGATAGCGGTTAGTGTAAGGTAGTGATGCTCCTTCTTCTCTCTATCCAATGGCGTGTTGAGGACCATTTCAACATTTTTACTACCATCTGAACTACTCTGCACTTTCAGATTAAAATGGTCGGTGGGATGCAAAATGTATTTCTGTAAGGTGTTTATTCCCACGTCGGGATCGATTGCACCGCCCAAAGAGAAACGTGTTCCGGGTAAGGCGGTTTCGCTTATTTCTTGATTAATTTCACTCTTAGGGAAGACAGGGCTGTTGTCGTTTACATCCTGAATGTCAATAGTAATGCTATAGAGCTCCATGGGATTTTCAAGAACAACCTCAAAACTGAAACTACAAGCCGACATCTCACCACATAGCTGCTCGCGGTCCATTCTTTGTTTTACTACCAGCTGTCCTTTCTCTCTATCCAGCCCAACATACTCACTGCCATCCGAGGTGAACACTCGAGCCCTCCCGGACACTAGTCTCTTCAATTCAATCCCAAAATCGTTCGCTATATTCCCAACAATGGATCCCTTTGCCATTTCCTCAGGTATCGAATAACGGATCTGTCCCATTGCAAAACCCGTCAGGGATATCCACAAAAACACGAGCGACAATGTCCATCCTTGACAACAGAATCCTTTGCTCATCGTGATATCGATTCAAATAAAACATGCAGCGTAAATAACAAAGAGTTTAACTATTTTTACTGTATAAAGAAGAAATAGAGTAATTGTCTGAACATTCACAGCGCAGAAATCACAAAAGCAATGGCTGGCGCGACAACTGCGAGCTTTGTGATTTGGGCCGAACCCTCTTTTACTGTCTACAGAGGATGGGAGGTACGGAGTGCACCCAAGTAGGCTATACACAATCAACAGCGGCACTTAGGGTTCAAAAAACGAATTACAACACTTTAACTAATGCTCTGAGTGTAATATTATAAAACGTGCATAATATTATTATGAAAAATATGAAATACATATATAATCGTTTATAATTGTTTGCATCAGGTAAAATTTGAACTGTAACATACACAAAGCTGAACTGAAGTTAAACCGGAATGTAGGCCTATACAAATGTAAGCAGGCCAAAGCCTGGAGTTGCTGCCTTTAATAAGCACATGATGCAAGTTCTCGTGTACAATGCCTGCGTAGGTTACAAAATCTTGCACGCATATTTGTAAGCGTCAAAGACTGTAGGCTGCATGTGTGGTTGGTGAATTTTGAATGGCACAACATCTATGGTATGCTGTATATTAATTCATATTCAATCATTCATAAGCCGCTTGAACATCTCACCTCTGAGGAGAACTCTCCATCTTCCTGTGGCTTCTTTTCTCTCTGCACGGTCCCCGCCCGACTCAGGCTCACCAGCGTGTTTTGGCTGTACGGTCTGATGCGTTTTACGTCAGTCATCCTCGAGTCAGTGGTCCCGCAAACCTCATAGTTGTACACGTGCTGTAAAGTTCCGTCAGAATACATTGTTGGGTAATAGGGAATCACGGGGAGATTATTGGCCGATTTATAAAATGACCTCTGTCTCCATCTGTAGATTTTGACAGATATGATTGCAATGACAGAAAAAATGAAAAGGATTGACACCACAATCAAAGCCAAGACTAAGTAGAAAGTCAGCCTGTCATTGTAATCCTTATCATGAGTAAAATCTGTGAATTCAGAAAGCACTTCAGGGAAGCTGTCGGCCACTGCCACGTTCACATTGACTGTAGCTGAGCGAGAGGGCTGTCCGTTGTCCTCCACTACAACAGTGAGTTTCTGTTTCACAGCATCTTTATCAGTCACCTGACGCACAGTTCTGATCTCTCCATTCTGTGCGCCCACTTCAAACAGCGGCCTGTCTGCAGCTTTCTGTAGTTTGTATGAGAGCCAGGCATTCTGCCCAGAGTCCACATCAACAGCCACTACTTTAGTGACCAGATAGCCAACATCTGCTGATCGAGGCACAATTTCAGCCAAGACCGACCCACCGGTTTGAACTGGATAAAGAATCTGTGGTCCGTTGTCATTTTGATCCGTAATAAAAATAGTTACGGTGGCATTGCTGCTGAGAGGTGGGGAGCCTCCGTCTAAGGCTTTTACTTGAATGCGTAATTCTTTAATTTGCTCAAAATCGAAGGCACGCACTGCGTGAATGACCCCATTCTCTGAATTAATTGAGACATATGTTGAAATTAAGCCATTGTTGTTCATCTGAGTCTCCTCCAGGTAATAGGATATTCGAGCATTGCGACCAGTGTCTTTATCATTAGCCGTCACAGAAAACACAGCCAGACCCGGTGAATTGTTCTCTATGATATAAGCGGTGTAACTTGTTGACTCGAATGCTGGTGCGTTATCATTAATGTCTGATATTTTCAATATAAGAGTTTTATTAGTCGAATATGGAGGAGATCCTTCATCGGTTGCTGTTAGTGTTATATTATATTGAGGGACTCTTTCGCGGTCCAGGTCCTGATCAGTGACTAAACTAAAAATATTAGAAGACGAAGGTTTAATTTTGAAAGGCAAGCCTTTGTCAACATGAAGTCGTACATCTCCATTTTTGTCTGAGTCTGAATCCTTAACGTTTAACATTGCCACAACTGTATCCGGTGGAGCATTTTCAGGTATGTGGTCTGAAAATGTCATAATAGTGATGACTGGGGCATTGTCATTCACATCCAACACATCAATCAACACTTTGGCCGTGTCAGTTAAGCGTCCTTGGTCAATTGCTTTCACTGTTATTTTATACTGTTTGTTGTTTTCATAATCCAGATTTCCAATCAGCTTGATGTCACCAGTAGTACTATCAATTCCAAAAACATCAGTCATACTATCGGTGGAATGGGAGAATGAATAAGACACTTGTCCATTCAGTCCAGAATCTGCATCAGAGGCAGTAACTCTCAAAACTACTGTGCCTTTAGACGAATCCTCTGGTAGAGATGCTTTAAAAACGCGAGAATTAAACACTGGCGCATTATCATTCACATCTAATACATCAATGTGTATTTTCACTGTCCCTGTTCTGCTGGGAGATCCTCCGTCTACAGCGGTAAGTGTTAGAACATGCTCCTCTTTAGTTTCTCTATCAAGTGTTGTCTGGAGAACCATTTCCAAGTATTTACTTCCATCTGAGTGTGCATGCTGATTAAGCTTGAAATGATCGCCAGGTACCAGAGAATATGACTGAATGGAATTTATTCCCACATCAGAGTCTACAGCATTTTCCAAAGAGAAGCGGGTCCCTATTACGGAGCCCTCACTTATTTCTAGTTTTACAATCGCATCTGGAAATAATGGTGCGTTGTCATTAATATCTAATATTTCGACGTCAATGCGGTGGAGTTCGACTGGATTTTCGAGAATTATCTGAAAATGTAAAGAACATGGGGCAATTTGGCCACACATTTCCTCTCGGTCAATCTTTTCTTTCACAATGAGAGTGCCTCGGTCATTGTTCAGTGCTACGTACTCACGACTGTCTTCTGTAAAGATCCGTGCACGGCCAGTTTTCAGTCTTTTAACATCCAGACCTAAATCCTGAACGATATTTCCCACAACAGATCCCTTTGGAAGCTCCTCTGGGATAGAATAGCGGACCTGTCCGTTAATGCCAACCACACTCGCGCACAGAACAAGGAGCTTTAGTAGCCACGAATATAGTCCAGTGCCGCCTCTTCTCAGCTCGACACGATGTCCCTCGCCCATGATTGTGCAAAAACAGTCAAAACCCGACAAGGTGGAAAACACCACAACAAATTTTACATTCTATCCGAAATTCACATACGAGTGAAACAGGGTTCCCGCCGCCTTTGTAATCAAAGCTCATATGGCTGCAGATGGAGGTTACCGTGTAGGGGAGTGACCGCTGTTTTAAGCGTCCAAAATCGTGTATTTCTGTTCCAACAGCGGCCCTTAGAGCTCATATGTTACATTGCAGCCTCCAGCTGACTAAATTGTCTATGAATCAAAGACTTATCCATTCCGATTCAGTATATTACATTGAAACCACCATCAAAATAAGGCGACAGACAAATTGATGCAATACATATCAATAATCATTCATGTCATATTATTATGAACAGTTACTGCTGTTAATTTGGTTCAGTGCATGTAAGTGTTGATTAATATCTCACCTGAGGAAGAAACTCTTCACTGTCCTCCCGCTTCTGAACATGGGGAAGTGTTAGAGTCCCACTAGAGTCAAAACTAATGACGCTTTGGCTACCAGGTCTAATACATTGCAGGTCACTTTTCCTAGGATCTGTCGTCATGCACACCTCATAATTGTACACGTGTTTTAAAGTTCCTGTCGCTCCGGTGTCTGCGTAATGAGGTGGATAGTATGGAATGACAGGGAGATTGGACTGGTACAGGATGCGGGATTGTCTCCACCTGTAAATCTTGACTGAGATTATGGCGACTAGAGAAGCAATGAAGAGGAAGGATACTACAGCCAATGCCAAGACCAAATAAAATGTCAAGTTATCAGTATACTCCTTGTCACGTGTAAAGTCAATGAATTCTGAAAGCACTTCAGGAAAGCTGTCCGCCACTGCCACGTTCACATTGACTGTGGCTGAGCGAGAGGGCTGTCCGTTGTCCTCCACTACAACAGTGAGTTTCTGTTTCACAGCATCTTTATCAGTCACCTGACGCACAGTTCTGATCTCTCCATTATGAACCCCAACTTCAAACAATGGCCTCTCCAGTGCTTTGGGCAATTTATATGAGAGCCAGGCATTCTGCCCAGAGTCCACGTCAACAGCCACCACTTTAGTGACGAGGTAGCCAACATCTGCTGATCTAGGCACCATTTCAGCAACCAGAGAACTACCAGTATGTACTGGATAGAGCACCTGGGGCGCGTTGTCATTCTGGTCCTGTATCAGAATCTGGACGGTAGCATTACCAGATAATGGAGGTGAACCGCCGTCCTGAGCTCTAACATTTATCCTGAATTGTCGAAGCTGCTCATAATCGAAAGTACGCACTGCATAAATGACCCCTGTTTCGGCATTAATGGAAACTAGAGATGAGGCAGGTGCTCCGTTTATTTGAGTCTCCTCTAGTAGGTAGGAAACACGAGAGTTTTGACAACAGTCTGCATCTATGGCTCTCACTGTAAAAATGGACGTACCTGGTGAATTATTTTCCATTATGTGTGAAAGGTAAATTGACTGTTCAAAAACAGGTTGATTGTCATTTATGTCAGCTATGCGCAACTGAATAGTCTTATTTGTTGAAAGAGGTGGCGACCCCTCATCTGTGGCTGTGATTGTGATGTTATATTCGGATGATAGCTCTCTATCTAGCGTCTCTTCTGTCAGTATAGTATAATAGTTCTTTAAAGAGGATTTGATACTAAAGGGAACATTTTTGTTTATTTTACACCTCACCTGACCATTTTCAATCGAATCTAAGTCTTTAACGTTTACAACAGCCACTGTAGTACCAATGGGGGCATCTTCTGTGACGAGATTTGTAAAAGATGTCAATGATATTACCGGAAAGTTGTCGTTAACATCGATTATGTCTATAATCAAAACACAAGAATCAGTGTAACCCCCATTATCTTTCGCCTCAATGTTTATCTCATACTTTTTTGCCTTTTCGTAGTCAATATCCCCGGCTACTGTCACCTCTCCCGATTTCTCATCAATTTCAAATAGACCACGTTCGCTTTGTGATACATGCCGAAATGCATATATCACCTCTCCATTGACACCTTTATCTGCGTCTGTGGCGCTCACTGTAATGACAAGGCTCCCTTTAGGCGAATTCTCTGCGACCGACGCCCTATATAACTTCTTGGTGAAAACCGGAGCATTGTCATTTACATCTAACACCTTAATGTTTATCTTCATCACTCCAGATTTTACAGGATTACCACCGTCAATCGCAGTTAGTGTCAGAGATAATTCTTCAGTCTTTTCCCTGTCTACAGGTGACTGTAGCATCATTTCGATATACTTATTTCCGTCTGAACGCGTTTCGTGTTTCAATATGAAATTATCGCTTGGTTTTAGACTATAACTCTGAATGGTATTATCTTCGACATCAGGGTCATACGCGTTGTCTAATGGGAAGCGAGCTCCTGGGATTGCGGTCTCCATGATTTCAATATTGATTTCGTCTTTCGGAAATGTTGGCGAATGGTCATTGACGTCCAAAATTTCTAATAATACCTCATACAACTGAATGGGATTTTCTAGGATAATCTCGAAACTGAAACTACACGGAGATACATGTTCACAAAGAAGCTCACGGTCTATCCTCTCACTCACCGTCAGGGTCCCTTTGTCTGCATTTAGCTCCACATAAGGACTGTTATCCCCCGCTACGATACGAGCACGACCGCTCCGAAGCCTTTTCAAGTCGATACCCAAGTCATCTGCAACATTTCCAACTAGAGAGCCCTTCACCATCTCCTCTGGAATGGAATACCGCACTTGCGCCGTCACAAAGCTAACGCAACACAGTAAACAGACTGACATACAGACGTCTCTGTAAAAGAAGCTATACAGAGGCCTGGCTTCCATGATAAAATCGATCTAAAATATATCTCCAACGCAGAGCAGGACAATAAGGAAAATTAGGCTACGTTCACATGGATATTAAGAAGGCTTCGTCCAGAGAGTAGTCATCCATACATCCATTATTATTGACTCTGTTTAGCACCCAGGCATCCGTAAACATAAAGTGCCGCTCTTTGCTTCCGAGGACAGCAGACTGATTTTTTTTCCTCCAAATTACGAGACTCTAATCTCCCTTTTGCTGAGCCAACAGCGGCACTTACAGATCGGTAACAGAAGTGCAACTCTCAAGTTAATAAGGTAGGGTATAATCAGTTTAAAGTTAATAAAACAATTATGCACAGGATGTAGACGATTAAACAGAGCCATTTAAGAGTGGGCAAAGCAGCAGTCGCTGTCCACCTACCATGGTTCTGAAATTAAGCACAAACCCTTCAAATCAGACCAAATGGCATACAGGATTTAAAACAGATAAAGAGAAAGGAAACGTCCGATAAACGAAAGCCTCCAAAAAAAAAAAAATAGTAAACAGGAAAACGGTTCTTTTAGTCCTGCTGTTGTGATCGTGTCATGTTTACTATTTTGGTGTTTCGGTCAAAAATTATCGGTGCAACTTGTGATAATGCATGTATTATCATGTAATATTAAGATAGACTTTGTATCAGCTTAGCCTACATGCTCTTGAATGTGACAAATTGTAAACTGAGTAAGTGGTGGTGTTGGTGTTTGTGTAAGTGAACATAAACACACTTAGAGAGTTGTCTGATCTATAGATAGGTCTGTCGGTGCCTGGAATTAGTTTCATACATTTGCTGTGGTTTCTCCCATTAATATACTCAAGACACGGTCATATTTGACAGCTGCAAAAAAATAGAACAAAATACCCCAAATGAAAATGAACAAAATTAGTTTTATGTCAGATGCCATGTATGAACAAAGTCATGGAGCCCCATGGTCTTAAAAAATGAATTAACTACATTTTGGGGAAAAAAATGGGTAGTGCTAGAGATTAGAAGACATTTGTCAAATGTATTAATAGTTCAAGGAAACCAATTGCCTCACCTGATCAGGAGAATTTAAATCATCTAAGAAAAGTTGCTCTTTCTGTATTCGCTTCATTGTTTCAGTAGTGCTTGGGTCCATTATTAACACATTTTGGCTCGTGGGTCTGAGAAATGTTGCGTCACTTTTTCTGGAGTCTGTCGTCATGCACACTTCATAGTTGTACATGTGCTTTAATGTTCCTGTACTCCCCGTGTCTGCGTAATGAGGTGGATAATAAGGAATGACAGGAAGATTTGACTGATATAGACGACATTGTCTCCATCTGTAGATCTTTACTGAGATTATGGCAACTAAACATGCGATGAAGAGAAAGGACACGACGGCTAAGGCCAAAACTAAATAGAAAGTCAAATCTTCGGTATAACTCTTGTCGTATGTAGAGTCTGTGAATTCAGACAGCACTTCTGGAAAGCTATCTGCCACTGCCACGTTCACATTGACCGTAGCTGAGCGAGTGGGCTGTCCGTTGTCCTCCACTACAACAGTGAGTTTCTGTTTCACAGCATCTTTATCAGTCACCTGACGCACAGTTCTGATCTCTCCATTCTGTGCGCCCACTTCAAACAGCGGCCTGTCTGCAGCTTTCTGTAGTTTGTATGAGAGCCAGGCATTTTGTCCTGAGTCCACGTCAACAGCCACCACTTTGCTGACCAGATAGCCAATATCTGCTGAACGAGGAACAATTTCAGCTATAACTGAGCCGCTTGTTTGCACTGGATAGAGAACCTGTGGCGCATTGTCATTCTGATCTTGTATAATAATCTGCACAGTCACATTACTACTCATAGGCGGGGACCCACCGTCTTGCGCCTTTAAAGTAAACTGGATATTCTTCATTTGTTCATAATCGAAAGACCGTATGGCATGAATGACACCGCTGTCGGCATGCACAGACACGTATGAGGAGACTGATACACCACTAACCGAGCCTTCCACAAGCATGTAATTTACACGCGCATTCTGGTTCCAGTCAGCATCTTTGGCCTTTACACTGAATATAGCCAAACCAGGCGTATTGTTTTCAAGGACAAAAGCCTCATAACTATCTTTTTCGAACAAAGGTGCGTTGTCATTTACATCTGAAATCTGCAAATGGAGAGTGACATTGCTGGATAGCGGAGGTGCTCCTTCATCGGAACAAATAATATTTATGTTATATTCAAATGTTTTTTCTCTGTCCAGTTCATTACGGGTAAGGAGACTGAAAAAGTTATTTGATGGGGATGCCATTGTGAAAGGGATGCTGTCTTCAATGCTACATTTCACCTGTCCATTCTTGCCAGAATCACGATCGTTTACATTCATCATTGCAATGACGGTGCCAGGCTTTGATTCTTCGGAAATTGAACTGGACATGGAAATGATGCTGATACTCGGTTTGTTATCATTAACGTCCATTATGTCAATTATTACTTTACAAGAATCAGAGAGGCCTCCCTGGTCTTTTGCTTGTACGTCCAATTCATAACGGCTGAACATTTCATAATCAACCACACCATTTACGGTAATGTCTCCACTGTTTGAGTCTATGCTGAACAAATCAGCCATCCCCTCCATTGTATTCGACATGTAATACCTAACCACACTGTTTGAGCCGTCGTCTGCATCTGTCGCGGTCACAGTGACAAGCTTAGTGCCTCTTAAAGCATTTTCTGTTAGCGTTGCTTTGTATATGCTTTGTGTAAACACAGGTGCATTGTCATTACTATCTAAAACAGTAACGTGTATCTTTACTGTACCCGACATTTGTGGCTCGCCACCATCCTTAGCTGTTAGCAGTAAAGACAATCGCTCATGTTTCTCTCGATCAAGGGGTTTCTGAAGAATCATTTCAACATTTTTACTTCCATCTGCACGACTATTCAGTTTTAGGTCGAAGTTATCAGTTGGCTTCAGCGAATAGCTCAGTAAGCCATTGATCCCGACGTCGCGATCCACGGCTTTCTCTAACATAAATAGAGCTCCAGTCATAGCGGACTCACTTATTTCGAATTTCATCTCGTTGTTCTTGAAGCTTGGGGCATTGTCGTTTATGTCTGTTATTTCAATCGTGATTCTATATAATTCCATGGGATTCTCGAGAATTACTTGCAGATGCAAAGCGCAAGGTGTTGTTTTTCCACAAAGCACCTCTCGATCCATCTTCTCTCGGATGAAAAGCGTCCCCTTTTCTTTATCAAGACCGATGTATTCGGTGCCATCGCCTGTGTATATACGCGCCTTTCCTGAAATTAATCTCTTCGATTCTAATCCCAAATCTTGTGTTATGCTACCAACAAAAGAGCCTTTCGACATCTCCTCAGGAATTGAATACGTGACTTGGCCGTGTAGACTGTGCAAGAAGAAACAAATCAAGAGTAAGCCCGCTTGCCACACTGTTGTTTTCCACATTATCCCCGCTCTTCAACCTTCCTCCTAGATCACGTATGAAAAAATGTATTCCAGATAGGTTCGAACAAACCTACAAGACAGTAACTTGCGACACATATGAAACGAGCGACTGAAAGGAATTGGTGTGGGTCTATTTACAGACAGACGCCGTGCGACTGTAGAATATGTACTTCCCCTTTTTTTCTACTCCCTGAGATAAGAAAAAATGAGATTCACAACTAGAAAACTCTACGACCAACAGCGACACTATGAGCTCAAACACAGAACTACAAAATACACAGGAGTCTTTGAACATATAACTGCACAAGCGTACACATATAAAAAGCAGGCATGCATTACAGAAGTGAAAACTGTATCTTTTGGGGTTTTAGTTGAACTATCTGCAGTATAAACTGATATCAAGTTTGAAACAAAACAATAAACAGAGAGGACTATCAATATTGCATTTCTAAAAGATCTCACCTGGTTATCACCTGTGTCAAAGATCGCTTTGTCTCTCGGTGGAAATGGTAGAGTTAGTGTTCCTCCAGTGTCAAGGCTAATGATGCTTTCACTACCAGGTCTGATGCACTTCAGGTCACTCTTTCTAGAATCTGTCGTCATGCACACCTCATAATTGTACACGCGCTGCAAAGTTCCAGTGCCTGCAGTGTCTCCGTACTGTGGCGGATAGTATGGAATGACTGGCAGATTTGACTGATAAAACATGCGAGATTGCCTCCATCGGTAGATTTTCACAGAAATTATGGCAACTAAACTCGAAATGAATAGGAATGACACTACAGCCAAAGCTAAGATTAAATAAAAAGTCAGGTCATCGGTGTGATCTTTGTCATGCGTAAACTCTGTGAATTCCAATAGGACTTCAGGAAAGCTGTCTGCCACTGCCACGTTCACATTGACTGTAGCTGAGCGAGTGGGCTGTCCGTTGTCCTCCACTACAACAGTGAGTTTCTGTTTCACAGCATCTTTATCAGTCACCTGACGCACAGTTCTGATCTCTCCATTCTGTGCGCCCATTTCAAACAGCGGCCTGTCCCCAACTTTCTGTAGTTTGTACGAGAGCCAGGCATTCTGTCCGGAATCCACATCAATAGCCACCACCTTAGTGACCAGATAGCCAACATCTGCTGATCGTGGTACAATTTCAGACACAGCAGAGGCACCTGTCTGTACTGGGTACAAAATCTGAGGCGCGTTATCATTTTGATCTTGCACAAAAATGCAGACAGTGGCATTTCCAGATAGAGGAGGCGACCCACTGTCTTGAGCTCTAACAATGATTCTAAATTCCTTAATCTGTTCATAGTCGAAAGTGCGCACAGCATAAATGACTCCTGTCTCAGCATTGATGGAGACTAAAGATGACGCTGGCGCTCCATTTATCGCCGTCTCCTCCAGCAAATATGATACACGCGAATTCTGGCAGCAGTCTGCATCTGTGGCCTTGACTGTAAAAACAGATACTCCTGGAGAATTATTTTCTGCTACATTTGCTGAGTATGAGGTTTTCTCAAACACTGGGTGATTGTCATTAATATCTGATATGCGTAAATTGAGTGTCTTGTTATTGGCAAGAGGTGGCGATCCTTCATCAGCTGCATAAATTGTGATGTTGTATTGCGACAATATTTCTCTGTCTAAATAACCATCTGTTAATAAAGTATAATAATTTTTAATGGATGATTTAATTGTAAATGGTATGTCCTTGCTAATTGTACAGCTTACCTGTCCATTTGGCCCAAAATCAAAATCTTTAACATTTATGACTGCAACTGTTGTACCCAAAGGAGAATCTTCAGACAGGGGGTTGGTAAATGACGTTAGTGATATGACTGGATAGTTATCGTTCACATCAATAATATCAATGATTACCTCACAAGAGTCAGTAAACCCTCCGCGATCCGTGGCTTCTACATACATTTCGTATTTCTCTGTGCTTTCGAAGTCAATATCACCTGATAAGAATACTTCTCCTGTTTTGGCATCAATTTTAAAAGGTAAGGTCTTGCTATCTGACGCACGCCTAAATCCATACACAACCTCTGCATTTACCCCTTTATCTAAATCAGACGCACTCACTGAAGTCACTGAACTTCCCTTTGATGCGTTTTCTGCAACTGATGCTCGGTATAGTTTCTTGGTGAAAACTGGGGCATTGTCATTAATGTCCTGAACTACAACATTGATTCTCATTACGCCAGATTTCGGAGGATTGCCACCGTCACTAGCTGTTAAAACGAGAGCTATTTCTTCTTTAACTTCCCTGTCTAC
Organism: Tenualosa ilisha; assembly: GCA_015244755.2. NCBI lineage: Eukaryota > Metazoa > Chordata > Actinopteri > Clupeiformes > Clupeidae > Tenualosa > Tenualosa ilisha. The sequence continues at coordinate 1,218,071 of PYXC01000992.1, read as the reverse complement.
AGGCTTTTCTAACACCATTTCTATGTATTTATTACCACCAGGACGGGTTTCGTGTTTCAAGATGAAATTGTCTGTCGGTTTTAGACTGTAGCTCTGTATAGCATTGACTCCAACATCGGGATCAAAGGCGCTATCTAGTAAGAAACGCGCTCCAGGTACAGCATTTTCTCTAATTTCAATACTAATTTCATCTTTAGGGAACGAGGGCGTGTGATCGTTTACATCCATAATTTCTATGGTCACTTCATAAAGCTGTATAGGATTTTCCAGGATGATTTCAAAGCTGAAGCTACAGGGAGAAGTCTGTTTACACAGGAGCTCCCTGTCTATCCTCTCACTCACCGCCAGTGTCCCTTTGTCTGTGTTCAGCTCAACATAAGGACTGTTATCCCCGGCTACGATACGCGCTCGACCCTTTCGAAGCCGTTTCAAATCTATGCCTAGGTCTTCTGCTACATTACCAACAACAGCACCAATAGACATCTCTTCTGGAACAGAATACCGTACTTGCCCGTTGATAATGTTTACAGAAAAAGCCAGCAAAAAGAAAAACGAGGCACCGTCGCAGGCAAACATTTTGACGTCGCTGCAATCCAAACATCAAAAAGAGAAGGTGAATGCACAATTCCACGCACGTTCAATGAAATGATTTCTAATCCCCCTGTAATCCTTCAAGAAATACTTTTTTCATATTAGTTTTTGCATGATTTTCAGTCACCATCTCCGCCCCGCTAAGCCGCGTTTTCTGACACTACAGTGATGACATTAGATTATTATGGGAGGTGCGTCATGTGTTTGGGGGTGGAAAGCGTTTCCCATCCTTAGCCAACAGCGGCACTCAGAGACGAATGCTTGAAATACTTCACTGTGGTGATTTACAAATGTCATGCTGTATTACAACAGAGTACCCTATGTGTAGGCTATATCTTCAATTTGGAAGATCATTAAGACATACGGTAAATATGTAATATTTATGTGACTGTTAGTCTGCAGTGTTGTGACAAATGAGATGTAAAAGAAAATGTGTTTACTAAATATAGTTTTATCAAAACATAATACAGAAGACCAATTCTGTTCAGTGGAAAATATAAATACTTAACAACGGAAATGTTGGTCGGAACAGACTATGAGCAAAATGAAAGTTGGGGTTTACACAAGCTAAAACACATGCAGTTCAGGGGTTTACTGCTCACCTGATCCGCTGAATCGAACTCGTCCATTAGCATTTCTTTATTCCGCATTCGTTGTACTGTCTGAGTTGACATTGGGTCCATTATTAAAACGCTCTGACTACTAGGTCGGGCAAACGTTGCATCGCTTTTCCTGGAATCTGTTGTCATGCACACCTCATAGTTGTAGACAGCTTTAGTGTACCTGTTCCACCGGTGTCTCCGTAATGCGGTGGATAGTATGGGATAACTGGCAGATTGGAATGATATAAAATTCGTGATTGCCTCCATCTGTAGATCTTGACTGAGATTATGGCGATAAGACATGCAATGAAGAGGAAGGACACTACAGCCAGTGCCAAGACTAGATAAAAAGTTAGATTATCTTTGTAATCTTTGTCGTGCGTAAAGTCTGTGAATTCTGAGAGGATTTCAGGAAAGCTGTCCGCCACTGCCACGTTTACACTCACTACTGCTGAGCGAGGGGGCTGTCCGTTGTCTTCCACTACAACAGTGAGTTTCTGTTTCACAGCATCTTTATCAGTCACCTGACGCACAGTTCTGATCTCTCCATTCTGTGCGCCCACTTCAAACAGCGGCCTGTCTACAGCTTTCTGTAGTTTGTACGAGAGCCAGGCATTTTGTCCAGAGTCCACATCAACAGCCACCACTTTACTGACCAGATAGCCAACATCTGCTGATCGAGGCACAATTTCAGCCACCACAGAGCCACCTGTTTGTACTGGGTAGAGCACTTGGGGTGCATTGTCATTCTGGTCTTGTATGATAATTTGTACAGAGGTATTTCCGCTTAATGGTGGTGATCCGGCATCCTGCGCTCTAATATTGATTTTAAATCCCTGAAGCTGTTCATAATCAAAAGAACGAACTGCGTAAATGACTCCTGTCTCTGCATTTACGGAGACTAAAGATGATGCAGGAGATCCGTTTATCTGAGTCTCCTCCAGCAAATATGACACACGCGCGTTTTGGCAGCAGTCTGCATCTTCGGCCCTGACTGTAAATATAGATACGCCTGGTGAGATGTTTTCGTCTACAGTAGCAGTGTACAATACAAGGTCAAAAATAGGTATGTTATCATTGACGTCAGAAATCTTTAAGTTAATTGTCTTCGTAGTAGCCAGGGGCGGCGATCCCTCGTCTGTTGCTGTAATTGTTATGTTATACTCAGGAGCGACTTCTCTGTCTAAAGCCTCGTCTGTCAGTAGCGTGTAGTATTTCCTCAGGGACAATTTTATCACAAATGGAATGTTTTCAATTATGCCACAGCTGACCTGTCCATTTACTCCCGAATCCAAGTCTTTCACATTGATTACTGCCACTGTTGTTCCAATAGGGGCGTTTTCAGGCACGGGGTTGGTGAATGACGTAAGTGAAATGACGGGAGTGTTGTCATTCACGTCTATGACTTCAATTATGACAACGCAAGAGTCCTTCAGACCACCATTATCTCTGGCTTCAATATTTAATTCAAATCGTTTCGCTTTCTCAAAATCTATGTGTCCCAAGACGGTGATTTTGCCCGAGTTTGCATCAATCGCAAATAAGCCACTTTCACTATCGTCCACTTGTCTCAAAGAATAGAGGACCTCTCCATTAATGCCTTTATCTGCATCTGATGCGCTTACCGTGGTAACAAGACTGCCAACTGGTAAATTTTCAGACAAGGAGGTTCTATAAATCTTTTTTGTAAAATGTGGGGCATTATCGTTGATATCTAGGACTTTAATCTTTATTTTCATCTGGCCAGTTTTAGGCGGTTGACCACCATCACTCGCTGTTAAAATGAGCGACAGTTCTTCCTTGTCCTCCCGATCAACGGGAGTCTGCAGAATCATTTCAATAAATTTATTCCCATCTGGACGATTTCCATGCTTTAAAACAAAATTATTCGTGGGCTTAAGGGTATAGCTCTGAATCGTGTTCACTCCAACATCCGGATCGTATGCCCTATCTAACAAGAAATGGGCTCCTGGCAAAGCCCCTTCACTTATTTCAATATCAATTTCCTCTCTTGGGAATGTCGGAGAATGGTCGTTAACATCCAAGATTTCTATAGTAACTTCGTACAACTGAATCGGGTTCTCTAGTATCATTTCGAAGTTGAAACTGCAGGGAGAAATCTGTTTACACAGGAGCTCCCTGTCTATCCTCTCACTCACCACCAGCGTCCCTTTGTCTGTGTTCAGCTCAACATAAGGGCTGTTATCCCCGGCTACTATCCGAGCACGACCGCTGCGAAGCCGTTTCATGTCGATGCCCAAGTCCTCCGCAATATTTCCAACAACAGAACCTTTGCTCATCTCCTCTGGAATGGAATATCGTACTTGTCCAGTAACAACTGAGAGGTAAAACAGAAGCAGTAAGAGCATTTCTTTCCTGTTATCACCGCCGTGCACAACCTTCGTTACCATTCTGCACATTGTCGCATGGAGCAGATTAAACAAACCCCAAATGCTCATACTGAACACTGCAGATCGGTATACACGATAGAAAAGGGAAGCAAACGATTATGAAAGCCAGAAATACATTTTCCTCTCGGATCATTACATACAGCAGGAGTACTTAGAAAGACCGATATGTGTGCAACTGTCTGCAGAAATCATCTGAGAGGAGGCGTTTTATTTTCCAGCCCAAAAGTTTTCAACAAGCCAACAGCGTCCCTCACAGACCGTTCAAAGGAAGCACAACGGTTTAAGTTGTGTTTGAATGTAGCATTAAGTCACAATAAATGTAAGACGTACACTATTAGTCATGAAATACGCTCACATCTGATTGCTCAAGTGCCCAATTGCTAGAGCATACAATAAAATAATGAACTAGGGAGACTAGTCAAGAACACAAACAACAGTGCGAATAAAATATACTATGCTTGCGTTGCCACGCACTCTCTCACCACAGGTGATGAAAGTGTTATGTCAGTGGTCAGGTTATGAGGATATTTGATCATAGAAAATGAAAAATTATCAAGTGATCCTCAACAAAGTAACAATACGTTTGGGTAATCTCTACCAAAAGTGTTACTGAATTGTATACAGGACATCTGGATAACCTCACTTATCAGTATGGTCAAACATAGTTTAACATTTGTTATGTTGAACTAAATGACTAATTAAGCGAGTCAAATCAGTACAATACAAATCATCAGTACAATGAATAATCATAACAACACTGCAAACAAAAATCTTACTTAAATAGACTGTTCCATAAAAATCTCACCTGGTTATCACCTGTGTCAAAGATCGCTTTGTCTCTCGGTGGAAGTGGCAGGGTTAGTGTTCCTCCAGTGTCAAGGCTAATGATGCTTTCACTACCAGGTCTGATGCACTTCAGGTCACTCTTTTTAGAATCTGTCGTCATGCACACCTCATAATTGTACACGCGCTGCAAAGTTCCAGAGCCTGCAGTGTCTCCGTACTGTGGCGGATAGTATGGAATAACTGGCAGATTTGACTGATAAAACATGCGAGATTGCTTCCATCGGTAGATTTTCACTGAAATTATGGCAACTAAACTCGAAATGAAAAGAAAAGATACAACAGCCAAGGCTAGAACCAAGTAAAATGTCAGGTTATCATTGTATTCGTGGTTATTAGTAAATACCGTGAACTCCGATAGTACTTCAGGAAAGCTGTCCGCCACTGCCACGTTCACACTCACTACTGCTGAGCGAGAGGGCTGTCCGTTGTCCTCCACTACAACAGTGAGTTTCTGTTTCACAGCATCTTTATCAGTCACCTGACGCACAGTTCTGATCTCTCCATTCTGTGAGCCCACTTCAAACAGTGGCCTGTCTGCTGCTTTCTGTAACTTATACGAGAGCCAGGCATTCTGTCCAGAGTCCACATCAACAGCCACCACTTTAGTGACAAGATATCCGACATCTGCTGAGCGAGGCACAATTTCAGCCACCACAGAACTACCTGATTGTACAGGATAAAGGACCTGAGGTACATTATCGTTCTGATCTTGTATAGTAATTTGGACGGTAGCATTGCCACTCAGAGGAGGTGAGCCACCATCTTGAGCTCTGATACTGATTTTAAATCCCCGAAGTTGCTCATAGTCGAAAGAGCGAACTGCGTAAATGACTCCCGTCTCGGCATTGATGGAGACTAAAGATGACGCTGGTGCTCCATTTATCGCCGTCTCCTCCAGCAGATAGGAGACACGAGAATTCTGACAGCAGTCGGAATCAGTGGCTCTTACAGAAAATAAAGAAACACCTGGGGTATTATTTTCAAGTACTGCTGCTGTGTATGTGGCCTGTTCAAACACAGGACTGTTGTCATTGACATCAGACACTCGCAACTGAATAGTTTTCGTTGTGGAAAGAGGCGGTGACCCCTCGTCTTTAGCCGTAATTGTAACGTTGAATTCGGGGCTGATTTCTCTATCTAAGCCCTCATCTGTCAATAAAGTGTAGTAGTTTCTCAATGACGATTTTATGACAAATGGGATGTTTTTATCGATAGAACAACTCACCTGACCATTTACACCGGAATCTGAGTCCTTTACATTAATGACGGCTACTGTCGTGCCGACAGGTGCATCCTCGGCTACTGAATTACTGAACGATGTCAACGATATGACAGGGAAGTTGTCGTTTACGTCAGTGACTTCAATTATGACGGCACACGAATCCGTAAGGCCACCATGATCTTTGGCTTCGATTTTCAACTCATATTTTCTGGCAGATTCGTAGTCTATATCTCCTTTTAATACTATATCGCCTGATTTTTCATCAATCTTGAACAGGCCACTCGCACTTTCAGCTCCATCTCGTAAAGTGTACATCACCTCACCATTAATCCCCTTATCTGCATCCGAGGCGCTTACTTTTACAATAAATGTTCCTTTTGCAGCATTTTCAGGAACTGAAGCTTTGTAACGTTTCTTAGCAAAAACTGGGGCATTGTCATTTACGTCTAACACTACTATGTTTATTTTCATGACTCCAGACCTCGGGGGATTTCCACCGTCTGCTGCAGTTAAAAGTAGAGAGAAATTTTCTTTTTTCTCTCTATCTAGAGGGGCTTGCAGCATCATTTCGATATTTGCTTTGTCGCCTGAGTGAACATCATGTTTCAGAACAAAATTATCTGTTGGCTTTAATGTATAGGACTGTATAGTGTTTACTTCCACATCAGGGTCATAGGCGCTGTCTAAAATGAAGCGGGCTCCATGGACAGCATTTTCAGAAATTTCAATATTAATTTCGTGTTTAGAAAATGACGGAGAATGGTCATTAATATCGACGATTTCTATAGTTACTTCATATAACTCGATTGGGTTTTCTAATATTATCTCAAGAGTGAAGCTGCAGGGAGAAATCTGTTTACACAGAAGCTCTCGGTCTATCCTCTCACTCACCGCAAGCGTCCCTTTGTCTGTGTTCAGCACTACATAACCACTGTTGTCCCCGGCTACAATGCGAGCTCGACCGCCTCGTAACCGTTTCACGTCTATCCCTAAATCCTCTGCGATGTTGCCAATCACAAAACCTTTGCTCGTCTCCTCGGGTACAGAATAGCGTACTTGCCCAGTCACACTGCAGATATATGGAAGAAGAAGGAGGGTGAAAAGACAAAAGCTTTTGCAGTCAAGATGATTCCACATAGTCCCAGAGGCCATCTTCCAATGGTTACTAGTAGTGGTCATAACCTTAACTGACGTAACATTCCTACACTTTCAAACGGTAAAGAAAATAATAAAAAATACAACGCGCAGATCTTCCAGCTCAGAAAACACAGTTGCGTCGCGCCCAATGCGTTTTTTAACCTATGCTATTGATATGTCCGTATACCCTGGTAAAATGGGAGGCACCTTATTTTTAGCAGTCCTCATTCTCTTATCCAACAGCGGCTCTTACAGCCCACTGAAGGAAAAGCATCTGTGTGGACAAACAACTGCAATAGCAAAAGTAATCTTATGGGGTGTGAATAACATGTTAATATTAAAACACCAGTAATATACACTAATAACATTCCAATGGGCAACTCAATCTATTGATTCATATTCCTGTTAAAAGGGAAAGTGGTAAAACTCCAATAAAACATGTTTCTCTATGTTTGCCGCTGTCCACATGCGGTGGTGCTGAACTAATGCAATCAGGGCCAGGGGCACGACATATCGACTAATTCTACTGTGATTTCATTCATTTTGTAACTGAATGTACACTTTACTTTCTTGCAATATAAATAGTAAGAAGTCTCCAGGTTTCTGTAGTTTATATGAGAGCCAGGCATTCTGCCCAGAATCCACATCCACAGTCACAGCGTTAGTATACTACCGACATCTGCTAATCACGGCACAATTTCAACCATCATGTGTGGCGTGTTATTGTTTTGATCTTAAATAACTTTCATTTACTGTTACTTCTGAGAGAGAGAGAACCTCCATGTTGTGCTTTCACAATGAATTTGAAAGTCTCATCTCCCAAGGACATCTCTTCCAATGAACAATGTTCGACAAAACAGAGAGATGATTATACTCAGTTATTACCCACCCCCCCCCCCCCCCCCCCACACCACACACACACACACAGTACGCAAAGCACAAAGAGATACCCTCTTGCAGACATATGTGAAAACAGGCGAGGATTCAGTATGAAAGCAAAAACATCTGAAATGAAGCAAATCTGATTGCTTACCTCCTCAGGTGAATCATTTAGCAACTCTGTTTTCTGCGCAAGCCTCAAACTCAAAGTGTCTCTGCCACTTGCATCGATGCTAATCAGACTCTGACTAACAGGTCGTATGCACTTCAAGTCACTTTTCCTTGAGTCAGTCGTCATGCACACCTCATAATTGTAGACATGCGGTAAAGTTCCTGTTCTACTTGTATCTGCGTAATGCGGAGGGTAGTATGGAATAACAGGTAAACTGGAATGATAGAGGCGAGATTGCCTCCACCTATAGATTTTCACTGAGATTATAACAACTACGCATGAAATGAAGAGGAAGGTCACCACAGCCAGTGCCAAAATTAAATAGAATGTAAGGTTATCATTGTAGTCCTTGTCCCGCGTAAAGTCAGTAAATTCCGAAAGCACTTCAGGAAAGCTGTCTGCCACTGCCACGTTCACATTGACTGTAGCTGAGCGAGAGGGCTGTCCGTTGTCCTCCACTACAACAGTGAGTTTCTGTTTCACAGCATCTTTATCAGTCACCTGACGCACAGTTCTGATCTCTCCATTCTGTGCGCCCACTTCAAACAGCGGCCTGTCGCCAGCTTTCTGTAGTTTGTATGAGAGCCAGGCATTCTGTCCGGAGTCCCCATCGACAGCCACCACTTTGGTGACCAAATAACCAACATCTGCTGATCGAGGCACAATTTCAGCCACGACTGAGCCACCTGTTTGCACTGGGTAGAGTATTTGAGGTGCGTTATCATTCTGATCCTGGATGATAATGTTGAGCGTCACGTTGCTGCTAAGAGGAGGGGACCCGCCATCCTGCGCTTTGACGCAAACCTTTATTTCTTTCATGTGTTCATAGTCGAAAGACCGAATTGCATGTATAACTCCACTTTCAGCATTTATTGAAATATATGAAGATATGGGGCTACCTCGCCATGCAGTTTCATCTAAAAGATAGGATATCCGTGCATTTTGGCTCCAGTCTTTATCGCGAGCAGTAACTACGAAGATGGACACACCTGGAGTGTTATTTTCTAAAACATAAGCTTCATATATACTCTGTGCAAACTCTGGAGGGTTGTCATTAACGTCAGACACTTTAAGGGTGAATGCTTTTCCAGTGGAGAGTGGAGGAGAGCCTGAATCTGTGGCTGTGACAGTGATATTGTATTCTGAAATACGTTCACGATCTAAAAGCGCATCAGTAACTAATGTGTAATAATTTCTTAAGGAAGACTTCAACTTAAACGCACCACTCTGATCTACTTTCAAGTCCACGTTTCCATTCTCTCCTGAATCGAGATCTTTAACGTTGAGTATTGCAATAGTTGTACCGACGGTCGCGTCCTCTGATACAGGTGATGAGAACGACATAACACTTATGACAGGTGCATTGTCATTTACGTCGATTACTTCAACTATCACCTTGCTGGAGTCTCCTAAACCACCCTGGTCCTTTGCTTCTATGCCAATTTCATATTTTTTTACTTTTTCGTAGTCGACTTCCCCTATGACATAAATCGCACCAGTATTCTCATCCAGTGAAAAGATTGCTGCAATGTTGCCTTTTAGGTTTGCAAAGCTGAAATTAATCACTCCATTTGTACCACTGTCAGCATCACTTGCATTTACTGTGGTTACGTAAGTCCCTCTCTGTGCATTTTCGACCACTGATGCAGTGTATACTGACTGGTTAAATACAGGTGCATTATCATTAGCATCTAGTACAGTTACTTTAATATTTACAGTGCCGGACCTCGGGGGATCTCCTCCATCCACAGCTATAAGAGTTAAAGACAGCTGTGGGTGCAGCTCTCTGTCTAATGGTTTCTGTAGCACCATCTCTGCATATTTTATCCCATCTGGACGTGCATGCTGTTTAAGAGCAAAGTTATCGTTTTCAGTCAGAATGTAATTTTGCAGTGCGTTTACCCCCACGTCAAGGTCCTCTGCGCTGCCTAACAAAAAGCGCGCTCCTGGCGTGGCCGATTCGCTGATCTCCAAATTAATTCTATCTTTCTGAAACGTCGGGGAGTGATCGTTTACATCCAAAATCTCAACTGTAACATGGTGTAATTCAACAGGATTGTCTAAGATTATTTCAAAGGTGAAACTGCATGGAGTCGTATCACCACATAGCTCTTCACGGTCTATTCTCTCGCTGACAACCAAAGTCCCTTTGTCTGAATTTAGATCAGCATATTGAATACTGTCTCCGCTTACAATGCGAGCGTTTCCTGACCGTATTCGTCTTGCATCCAAGCCGAGATCGTTTGCGATATTCCCAATTAGTGATCCTTTCCTCAACTCCTCCGGAATGGAGTACCGTATTTGTGCAATGACGGGTTTTACACAAACAATTGCGAAGGCCAACATAATCCATTCTGCTCTTCTCTGCGTTGTTTTAGCCAGTCTCATTGTCTCCTTTCTCCCTGGCGCTAAACTAGAACAATACAGTTTATCAAATATTATGTCAAAAAGTACATCACGTGGATCACCTGAAATTTTCGAACGATAAAAAACGAAGTGGTTTATAGTCAGTTTGTGTCGCTAGCACCCTTGCTCTTTCCTCTCCTCTGTCTTTCTCCTCCCTTCTTTCTTCTGACAACAAGTAAAGAGGAGGTCCTTTACATGCAATGGAGCCGTTTTTTTCATTGATCAACAGCGGCCCTCAGAGTCGGAATCGCTGTATGACAATATAATGGTCTATGGTGATGTGTTTTCATATTACACTAATGTAATAAAAAAAATGTTAATATAACACAATGGATAACATAAAGACAAAAGATTAATCTAGATTTTAAGATGTGGCCTATTGTAATTTGCGAACATTAATTACACCTACGAAAAAATATAGGTGCTGTCCACTGTTAATGGTGCTGAAGAGGGGGAAATGCCACTGTTAATATCTTCACTACCAAACCTGAGATAGTAGGCTAGGCTATAAAAGAGGAACATATCGACAAGTCCTAATGGCTCATATCCCAATAAATCAAATAGCGAGAGAGCAACACAGTGCCACGCACTCCAGTACAGGTGATGAAAGTTTTACGACAGAGGTCAGGTTTTGAGGATGTCATTCCAGAAAATGAAAAACAATCAAGTGATCCTCAACAAAGTAACAATACTTTTAGGTAATCTCTACAAAAAGTGTTACTGAGTTGTAGACAGGACATCTGGATAACGAGAGGCAGTGGGAGCAAAAACTGTACTGTATTGTTGCTGGTGGCTTGTGCCTCTCACTGTCCTGTGCATTGTCCCACAACACTCACTTTCTGTCCCATGCCAATCGCCCACTGTCCTGTGCCACTCCATACTGTCCCGTGAGACTTGCCAGCAGTTACACACATAACCCTGAACCTAACCCATGGGACAGTAGCAAATGACAAGGGACAGTAGGCACATCACACGGGACAGTGGGTGAGTGCAAGACAGGATGAGTGGCACATGACAGTGCATTGCACAGTAGGCCTGTGGTACGGGATAGTGCATGAGACAGTTAGGACAGTGCACAGGACAGAGGACACAGGACAGTGAGTGAGTGGCGTGAGCCACCTGCAACAGTGCAGTTACAGTAGATAGATCACATGAGACAGTGGGTGAGTGCCACGTGAGAGCAGGCAAGTGTCACAAGACAGTATGAGTTGTGCAGGACAGTGCATGGGACAATAGGCCAGTGGCACGGGACAATGCACAGGACAGCAAGCCAGTGGCACGGGACAGTGCCCAGAACAGTAGTCAGGTGGCACAAGACAGTTGCTGAGTGGCGCAGGACAGGTCATGGGACAGTGGGTCAGTGACGTGAGCAACCAGCAACAGTACAGTACAGTTGTTACTCCTACTGCTACTGGGGATAACCTCACTTATCATTATTTTGGTCAAACACAGTTTCACATTTGTTATGTTAAGCTAAATGACTAATTAAGAGCAGAGTCAAATCAGTACAATACAAGTCATCAGTACAATAAATAACAACACTGCAAACAAAAATCTTACTTAAATAGACTGTTCCTTAAATATCTCACCTGGTTATCACCTGTGTCAAAGATCGCTTTGTCTCTCGGTGGCAGTGGTAGAGTTAGTGTCCCTCCAGTGTCAAGGCTAATGATGCTTTCACTACCAGGTCTGATGCACTTCAGGTCACTCTTTCTAGAATCTGTCGTCATGCACACCTCATAATTATACACGCGCTGCAAAGTTCCAGTGCCTGCAGTGTCTCCGTACTGTGGCGGATAGTATGGAATAACTGGCAGATTTGACTGATAAAAAATGCGAGATTGCCTCCATCGGTAGATTTTCACTGAAATTATGGCAACTAAACTCGAAATGAAAAGAAAAGATACAACTGCCAAGGCTAGAACCAAGTAAAATGTCAGGTTATCATTGTATTCGTGGTTATTCGTATATACTGTGAACTCCGATAGTACTTCAGGAAAGCTGTCCGCCACTGCCACGTTCACACTCACTACTGCTGAGCGAGAGGGCTGTCCGTTGTCTTCCACTACAACAGTGAGTTTCTGTTGCACAGCATCTTTATCAGTCACCTGACGCACAGTTCTGATCTCTCCATTCTGTGCGCCCACTTCAAACAGCGGCCTGTCTGCAGGTTTCTGTAACTTATACGAGAGCCAGGCATTCTGTCCAGAGTCCACATCAACAGCCACCACTTTAGTGACGAGATATCCGACATCTACTGAGCGAGGCACAATTTCAGCCACCACAGAGCTACCTGAATGCACTGGGTAAAGGACCTGAGGTACGTTATCGTTCTGATCTTGTATAGTAATTTGGACGGTAGCATTGCCACTCAGAGGAGGTGAGCCACCATCCTGAGCTCTGATAGTGATTTTAAATCCCCGAAGTTGCTCATAGTCGAAAGAGCGCACTGCGTAAATGTCTCCGGTCTCGGCATTGATGGAAACTAAAGATGACGCTGGTGCTCCATTGATCGCCGTCTCCTCCAGCAGATAGGAGACACGAGAATTCTGACAGCAGTCGGAATCAGTGGCTCTTACAGAAAATAAAGAAACACCAGGAAAATTATTTTCAAGTACTGCAGCTGTGTATGTGGCCTGTTCAAACACAGGACTGTTGTCATTGACATCAGACACTCGTAACTGAATAGTTTTCGTTGTCGAAAGAGACGGTGACCCCTCGTCTTTAGCCGTAATTGTGACGTTAAAGTCGGGGCTGATTTCTCTATCTAAGCCCTCATCTGTCAATAAAGTGTAGTAGTTTCTCAGTGACGATTTTATGACAAATGGGATGTTTTTATCGATAGAACAACTCACCTGACCATTTACACCGGAATCTAAGTCCTTTACATTAATGACGGCTACCGTCGTGCCGACAGGTGCATCCTCGGCTACTGAATTACTGAACGATGTCAACGATATGACAGGGAAGTTGTCGTTTACGTCAGTGACTTCAATTATGACGGCACACGAATCCGTAAGGCCACCATGATCTTTGGCTTCGATTTTCAACTCATATTTTCTGGCAGATTCGTAGTCTATATCTCCTTTTAATACTATATCGCCTGATTTTTCATCAATCTTGAACAGGCCACTCGCACTTTCAGCTCCATCTCGTAAAGCGTACATCACCTCACCATTAATCCCCTTATCTGCATCCGATGCGCTTACTTTTACAATAAATGTTCCTTTTGCAGCATTTTCAGCAACTGAAGCTTTGTAACGTTTCTTGGCAAAAACTGGAACGTTGTCATTTACATCTAACACTACTATGTTTATTTTCATGACTCCAGACCTCGGTGGAATTCCACCGTCTGCTGCAGTTAAAAGTAGAGAGAAATTTTCTTTCTTCTCTCTGTCTAGAGGGACTTGCAGCAGCATTTCAATGTTTGTATTGTCGCCTGCATGTGCATCATGTTTCAGAACAAAATTATCTGTTGGCTTTAATGTATAGGACTGTATAGCATTTACTCCGACATCAGGGTCATAGGCGCTGTCTAAAATGAAGCGGACTCCTTGAATAACATTTTCCGTAATCTCAATATTAATTTCCTGTTTGGAAAATGACGGCGAATGGTCATTAATATCGACGATCTCTATTGTTATTTCATATAACTCGATTGGATTTTCTAATATTATCTCAAGAGTGAAGCTGCAGGGAGAAATCTGTTTACACAGAAGCTCTCGGTCTATCCTCTCACTCACCGCAAGCGTCCCTTTGTCTGTGTTCAGCACTACATAACCACTGTTGTCCCCAGCTACAATGCGAGCTCGACCGCCTCGTAACCGTTTCACGTCTATCCCTAAATCCTCTGCGATGTTGCCAATCACAAAACCTTTGCTCGTCTCCTCGGGTACAGAATAGCGTACTTGCCCAGTCACACTGCAGATATATGAAAAAACAAGGAGCGTGAAAAGACGAAAGCTTTTCCAGTTAACATGATTCGGCATTGCCCCAGAAACCATTTTGCATATCCAGTGGAAAAGAATGATATGAGTAGTGTTCATAGCCTTAACTAGGTAATATTTCAACACTTTCAAACGCTCAAAAAATAATAAAAATAAAACTTGCAGATCTTCTAGCTCAGAAAATAGGCTACAATTTCCTAGCGCACAATACGTATTTTAAGCTTTGCTGTTGATATGTCCGTATGTCCTGGTAAAATGGGAGGTACCGTATTTTCAGCCAGTCTCATTCTCTTATCCAACAGCGGCTCTAACAGCCCACTGAAGGAAAAGCATCTGTGTGGATAAACAACTGCAGTAGCAAAAGCAATCTCATGGGGTGTGATTAACATGTTAAAATTAAAACATGTTAAAAATAAAACAGCAATAATTTACACCAATCACATTTCAATGCAACTGAAACTATTGATTCATATCTCTGCAACTGCGATAAAAGAGCATTGCGTCTTTCTATGTTTGCTGTCCAATTGCAGTGGTGCTGAAGTACCACAACCAGTACCACAGGCACGACATGTCGACTAATTCCGACATGGTGAATTCATTATTTCTGTCACTCGATGTGCACTTGTACATTCTTGAAATATAAATAGGCAAAGTTTCTGATTTAACATACTGTCTCCAGGTTCCTGTAGTTTATATGGCATTCATTCATGGAACCAGGCATTCTGTCCAGAATCTACATCCACAGTAACAGCTTTGGTAACGATATAACCGATATCTGCTAATCACGGCACATTTTCAGCCATCACAGAGCCAGAGGTCTTTACTAGATAAAGTACTCGGCGTGTTGATTTGAATAACTTTTTTTTTTTTTTTAAATGTCACATTGCTGCTCAGAGGGGTGAACCTCTATGTTGTGCTTTCACTACGACTTGGAAAGTCTCGCCTCCCAAGGACCTCTCTTCTAATGAAGAATGGTCAGAAAAAAGGGTGAGAAGAGATTCTGCTCCACCCACCCCACCACCCCCCTCTGAGGTTGGCACACACGCTCTCTAGCTCTCTCTCTCTCTCTAGCCCCCCCCCCCCCCCCCCACACACACACACACACGCACACAAACACAGACAGACAGAGAGAGAGAGAGAGAGATACCCTCTTGCAGGCATATGTGAAAACAGACGATAATTCATTATGAAAGCAATAACTTCTGAAATGAAGCAAATCTGATTGCTTACCTCCTCAGGTGAATCATTTAGCAACTCTGTTTTCTGCGCAAGCCTCAAACTCAAAGTGTCTCTGCCACTTGCATCGATGCTAATCAGACTCTGACTAACAGGTCGTATGCACTTCAAGTCACTTTTCCTTGAGTCAGTCGTCATGCACACCTCATAATTGTAGACATGCGGTAAAGTTCCTGTTCTACTTGTATCTGCGTAATGCGGAGGGTAGTATGGAATAACAGGTAAACTGGAATGATAGAGGCGAGATTGCCTCCACCTATAGATTTTCACTGAGATTATAACAACTACGCATGAAATGAAGAGGAAGGTCACCACAGCCAGTGCCAAAATTAAATAGAATGTAAGGTTATCATTGTAGTCCTTGTCCCGCGTAAAGTCAGTAAATTCCGAAAGCACTTCAGGAAAGCTGTCTGCCACTGCCACGTTCACATTGATCGTAACTGAGCGAGTGGGCTGTCCGTTGTCCTCCACTACGACAGAGAGTTTCTGTTTCACAGCATCTTTATCAGTCACCTGACGCACAGTTCTGATCTCTCCATTCTGTGCGCCCACTTCAAACAGCGGCCTGTCGCCAGCTTTCTGTAGTTTGTATGAGAGCCAGGCATTCTGTCCGGAGTCCCCATCGACAGCCACCACTTTGGTGACCAAATAACCAACATCTGCTGATCGAGGCACAATTTCAGCCACGACTGAGCCACCTGTTTGCACTGGGTAGAGTATTTGAGGTGCGTTATCATTCTGATCCTGGATGATAATGTTGAGCGTCACGTTGCTGCTAAGAGGAGGGGACCCGCCATCCTGGGCTTTGACGCAAACCTTTATTTCTTTCATGTGTTCATAGTCGAAAGACCGAATTGCATGTATAACTCCACTTTCAGCATTTATTGAAATATATGAAGATATTAGGCTACCTCGCCATGAGTTTCATCTAAAAGATAGGATATCCGTGCATTTTGGCTCCAGTCTTTATCGCGAGCACTAACTACGAAGATGGACACACCTGGAGTGTTATTTTCTAAGACATAAGCTTCATACATACTCTGTGCAAACTCTGGAGCGTTGTCATTAACGTCAGACACTTTAAGGGTTAATGTTTTTCCACTGGAGAGTGGAGGAGAGCCTGAATCTGTGGCTGTGACAGTGATATTGTATTCTGAAATACGTTCACGATCTAAAAGCGCATCAGTAACTAATGTGTAATAATTTCTTAAGGAAGACTTCAACTTAAACGCACCACTCTGATCTACTTTCAAGTCCACGTTTCCATTCTCTCCTGAATCGAGATCTTTAACGTTGAGTATTGCAATAGTTGTACCGACGGTCGCGTCCTCTGATACAGGTGATGAGAACGACATAACACTTATGACAGGTGCATTGTCATTTACGTCGATTACTTCAACTATCACCTTGCTGGAGTCTCCTAAACCACCCTGGTCCTTTGCTTCTATGTCAATTTCATATTTTTTTACTTTTTCGTAGTCGATTTCCCCTATGACATAAATCGCACCAGTATTCTCATCCAGTGAAAAGATTGCTGCAATGTTGCCTTTTAGGTTTGCAAAGCTGAAATAATCACTCCATTTGTACCACTGTCAGCATCACTTGCATTTACTGTGGTTATGTAAGTCCCTTTCTGTGCATTTTCGACCACTGATGCAGTGTATACTGACTGGTTAAATACAGGTGCATTATCATTAACATCTAGTACAGTCACTTTAATATTTATAGTGCCGGACCTCGGGGGATCTCCTCCATCCACAGCTATAAGAGTTAAAGACAGCTGTGGGTGCAGCTCTCTGTCTAATGGTTTCTGTAGCACCATCTCTGCATGTTTTATCCCATCTGGACGAGCATTCTGTTTAAGAACAAAGTTATCGTTTTCAGTCAGAATGTAATTTTGCAGTGCGTTTACCCCCACGTCAAGGTCCTCTGCGCTTCCTAACAAAAAGCGCGCTCCTGGCGTGGCCGATTCGCTGATCTCCAAATTAATTCTATCTTTCTGAAACGTCGGGGAGTGATCGTTTACATCCAAAATCTCAACTGTAACATGGTGTAATTCAACAGGATTGTCTAAGATTATTTCAAAGGTGAAACTGCATGGAGTTGTATCACCACATAGCTCTTCACGGTCTATTCTCTCGCTGACAGCCAAAATCCCTTTGTCTGAATTCAGATCAGCATATTGAATGCTGTCTTCGCTTACAATGCGAGCGTTTCCTGACCGTAATCGTCTTGCATCCAAGCCGAGATCGTTCGCGATATTCCCAATTAGTGATCCTTTCCTCAACTCCTCCGGAATGGAGTACCGTATTTGTGCAATGGCGGATTTTACACAAACAATCGCGAAGGCCAACATAATCCATTCTGCTCTTCTCTGTATTGTTTTCCCTGCAGGTCTCATTGCCTCCTTTCTCCCTGCCGTTAAACATCGGTACAAATACTCGGTCAAAAGGTACATCACATGGAATATCTGAAATTTTCGAACGATAAAAAACGACGTGGTTTAAAGTCAGTTTGCGTCGCTAGCACCCTTGCTCTTTCCTCTCCTCTTTCTTTCTCCGCCCTTCTTTCCCCTGCCATGTAAAGAGGAGGTCCTTTACATGCGATAAAGCCGTTTTTTTCATTGATCAACAGCGGCCCTCAGAGTCGGAATCGCTGTATGACAGTATAACGGTCTATGGTGATGTGTTTTGATATTACACTAATGCATTAAAAAGAATGTTAATATAACACAATGGATAACATAATGACAAAAGATAAATCTAGGTTTTAAGACGTGGCCTATGGTAATTTGCGAACATTAATTACAGCTAAGAAAAAATATAGGCGCTGTCCACTGTTAGTAGTGCTGAAGAGGGGAAAATGCCATTGTTAATATCTTCACTACCAAACCTGAGATAGTAGGCTAGGCTATAAAAGAGGAACATATCAACGAGTCATAATGGCTCATATCCCAATACAGGGAGAGCGCCCCACTAGCAATAAATAGATGAAATTAATAACCACAACAAACATCTAATGCTATACGCAACACTCTTGCCAACAAGACTCATGGCATCTTCAAGTCTAAACAGTTCTTAACAAAGGAAAAGCACCAACACGCGGTCTAGAATCTAGTGCTGAAAAGTTATATCGGCAACCACAGATAGCCTGCTTGGTTAGTGTGATGAGACATTTCCTGTTCTTAAACATGATGTGAAGAAAGGTTACTACATGATTATTCCTTTATGTCTCTAAATGTTCAAAGCGTGGCAGAGAATTTACTGTAATAACAAGTTCCTGTATCTCCGACGTCTGCATATTGTGGTGGAGAGTATGGAATAACTGATAGACTGGACTTATAAAAGAGCAAGACTGTACACTTGGAGATCTATTATGGCAGCTAAACAAGAAATAAATAGGAAGACCAGAGTCGACATTAACCGCCACTACTTTACTAACCAGAACATCTGACTGGATACAGTATCTGTAGTCCGTTATAATTCTGATCTAGGATATGCACTGTCACAGTCAAGTTTGCATTCAGTGGCGGAGACCCACCATCCCTTGTTGTGCTATTAAATTTAAAGGTTTTCATTTGTTCATAATCTAAGAAGCGTAGGGCTTGAATATCACCGGTATCTGGATTGACAGTCACGAGTGAGGTGACAGAGATGTCCTCTATATCTCTTTCACTCAAAAAATACGTCTGTCTGGCATTGGGACCTGCGTCTGCATCATAAGATCTGTCAGTGATTGCAAACACGCCTTGGTTGGTTATTTTCAGTAACGTGCATTATACTCATCTCGATGGAATGAAGGCGAGTTGTCATTCGCATCTGAAACTTTAATTGTGACGGTTTGGTTACTGTGACGTTTTGGCTGTCCTTCATCAGTCGCCATAATGGTAATGGTGTACTCATCGGTGGTTTCCCGATTCCGAATGCCGTCTGTGACCGGTGTATAATAATCGGTTAACGATTATTTCATTTGAAAGGTACATCTGTGTTTATGGTACAATGCATGATACTATTTTTACCCGAATCTGCGTCCTCTATATTTGTCACAGCAACTATGGTCCCTTTGGGCGAATTCTCTGGAATTAAGTTTGAAAAGGATGTTAATTGTATTGATGGCTTGAGAGTAATACTCTGAACGGCATTTATGCAAACATGAGGGTCCACAGCACTACCTAACTGGAATCTTGCGCCAGACGCAGCGGATTCACTTATCTCTAATGTGATATTGTCTTTAGGGAATGACCGTATCATTAATGTCTCTCACTTCGACTGTCACACAATGAAGCTGATTTGGCGACTCAAATATAATCTCAAACCCAAGCTACATGGCGATGTCTGTTCACATAGCTCCTCTCGATCAATTCTTTCACTAAGAGGATGCAGTTGTCTCTGTTTAGCTCTACATACTTTGTTACATTACGTGCTTTTCCGAAATCAATCGTGTTAGCTCTATTCCCAGATCCTTTACAATATTACAAACAAATGAACCTTCTGTCATTTCCCTCGAGATTGAATTAACGCGCTTGCCTGAAGACTATCTACTCGGATAAATACTATGTACTATACTATACTGTACTTTATACTTACATACACTCAAATAGCACATCCTTATGTCTGTCCATTCGAATCCTCTGGCGACAGAATTCTACAATTTTCCACATGAACATCAACAAGCCCAGAATGTGGTTTTATAATTAAAGTTATTTGGAGAAAATATGTCTTGTCAGGGTTAGGGAAAACTGACTGCTATTGTGCAGTCTAGGGTTTAGGGAGGGTAGCAAATGCCTCACAGTCAGCAGTCAACAGCGGCCCTCTGAAGAGCTTTTGATGTGATGCAGAGGAAAAAATATGTATGTAAACGACAACAACAACAAAAAAACTTCTTATAGCCTGGGTTAAAAGAGACCGTAATGTTTCTTTTTTTTCCCCACGACATTTCATGGCAGAATATGACACGATGGCATCTGTATCATGCTATTATGAAAAAAAAAAGTTGCCATAACTATGTACTCTCCTCAGGGCACCACAAGTAAAGCCACTCAAGGCCTAACTGCACTAAAGAATGCAAATCAGAAGGAAAACCCATGAGAACAAAATAAAGGAAACGGGAGTATCGACTCACCAAGGTAGAATATCCACTTGGAATGTTATCCTTTTGAGAAGAGGCTAATGTGTCTGTTCCGCCTCCATCAACACTGAGCAGACTCTGACTGACTGGTCTGAGATACTTCATATCACTCTTCCTTGAGTCGGTCGTCATGCACACCTCATAATTGTACACGTGTTTCAAAGTTCCTGTCGCTCCGGTGTCTGCGTAATGAGGTGGATAGTATGGAATGACAGGGAGATTGGACTGGTACAGGATGCGGGATTGTCTCCACCTGTAGACCTTCACTGAAATGATAACGACTAAACACAAAACAAAAAGGAAAGACACCACAGCCAAGGCCAGAACTAAATAAAAAGTCAGATCATCGCGGTAATTCTTGTCGTGTGTGTCAGTGAATTCGGAAAGGACTTCAGGGAAGCTGTCAGTCACTGCCACGTTCACATTGACTGTAGCTGAGCGAGAGGGCTGTCCGTTGTCCTCCACTACAACAGTGAGTTTCTGTTTCACAGCATCTTTATCAGTCACCTGACGCACAGTTCTGATCTCTCCATTCTGTGCGCCCACTTCAAACAGCGGCCTGTCTGCTGTTTTCTGTAAATTGTATGAGAGCCAGGCATTCTGCCCAGAGTCCACATCAACAGCCACTACTTTACTGACCAGATAGCCAATATCAGCTGAGCGAGGCACAATTTCAGCCACAACAGAGCCACTGGACTGTACTGGATAAAGGATCTGAGGCGGGTTGTCATTTTCATCCAGAATTGTTATTCCAACTGTTGTATTACTGGTCAAAGGCGGGGATCCACCATCTTGTGCTTTAATGTGCACTTTTAAGAATTTAGTTTGCTCATAATCAAAGGCGCGAACAGCATGCAGCGCGCCACTCTCTGCATTGACGGATATGTAGGATGAAACTGGGTTTCCGCTGAACTCAGAGTCTATCAGGAAGTAGGATAAACGCGCATTCTGGCTCCAGTCAACATCGTGCGCTGAAACGGTGAAAAATGGCATACCGGGAGGGTTGTTTTCCCTTATGCTTGCAGAGTATGTTGACTGCTCAAAAACAGGTGCATTGTCGTTTATGTCTGACACTTTGATGCTGACTGTTTTGTTTACAGACATACGGGGTTCTCCTTGATCAACAGCGGTAAAAGTAATGTTGTATTCGGAGTTCTTTTCACGGTCTAACTTCCCCTCTGTCAATAATGTGTAATAGTTTTTCAGTGAAGACTGGATAATAAACGGAATATTGTTGTTTATGGAACACTCAACTTTACCATTATTGCCGGAGTCGACATCTTTGACATTAATAATCGCTACAGTAGTTCCACTAAGGGAGTCTTCAGAGATGAGGCTAGAGAATGATGTGAGGGCTATGACAGGTGCATTATCATTGACGTCTATAACATCAATGATCACTTTGGTGGAATCCATGTGACCACCTTGGTCTTTAGCTTGGACAGTTAACTCGTAATGTCTTTTCTTTTCATAATCAATGTCTCCTGCTACAGTAATAGCACCCGTGTGCTCATCTATTGTGAATGGTTCACTCTTTTCCTCGGATACTCGCGAGAAATGGTAGGTTACTTCACCGTAAGAGCCCTGATCTGCGTCTGTTGCACGTATGTCTGTTACTAGAGTCCCACGGGCAGCATTTTCCATTACTTCGGCCTTGTAGATAAGTTGCGTAAAAACAGGTACATTGTCATTAGTGTCTAGCACAACTATTGTGATTTTCAGCGTGTCTGACTTTTGCGGATTACCTCCATCGAGTGCCGTCAGCGTAAGCGTTAACGTGTCTTCCTTTTCTCTATCCACTGGGACATGTAGATACACCTCTACATATTTGCTCCCACTTGGACTTGTCTTCGTTTTTATATTGAAGTTGTCTGTCGGATACAGCGTGTAACCTTGCAGAGCATTTATTCCTACATCAGCATCAGTGGCACTTTCTTGCAGTATTCTAGTACCCGGCAGAGCTGATTCGAGAATTTCTAATTGTATTTCCTTTTCCTCAAACACGGGTGCATTGTCGTTAACGTCCAATATTTCAACGATAATACTGTGCAACTGCATTGGATTCAACAATATTAACTCAAAACTCAAACTGCAAGGAGATGTCTCTCCGCACAGTTGCTCTCTGTCTATCCTATCGTTTATGACCAGCGTGCCTTTGTCTAAATTCAAGTCGATGAAATTGCCACTTTCATCACTTACGATACGTGCTCCCCCCGTCTTCATGCGTGCAGGATCGAGCCCAAGATCCTGGGCTATGTTACCAACCAAGGATCCTTTTCTCATTTCTTCAGGAATTGAATATCTTATCTGTCCAAGAGCTACATTGAGCAGGAGAAAAACAACAAAGGCCTGCTTCGGCATTTTACTCCCGACACCATGTTTCCATTCACTTGGCGTTGACATCTGTGTCCTACTCCACATAATGGAGTAAAATAGAAAGAACCATGTATATCCAACGGAATTTATTCAAAACAAAACGAGGTTTAGTCAAAAACACGTCGATTATTCTCTTAACATTTTGGGTACAGACTACACTTGCTTCAGAAGGAAAATCTCAGATAGAAAGACGAGGCAACATAATAAAGATGGAGGAGCGGCAGAGATGGGAGGTGTCCCACATTTCATCTAAGCCATTTTAGGTTAGCCAACAGCGGCACTCAGAGTCCAGGAAGTGCAATGTGAACATTTGTTTCAAACTACATAGGCCTAAATATATGTATATGTATTATATATGAAATAATGCCTATCCTATCAAGATACGCTGAGTTTTTTCAGAACGTAGAACAAAACACATTATTTGTAATCTGCGTGTTTCCAGGGAATTAAACTCTTGAAAATATATGGCTTATTCTAGTCGTGAGCGGGATTTTAAAAAGTTAAATACTCTCAACTCACCTGGTCCGGGGAGTCTTGATCGTCTAAGAAAAGCTTTTCTTTCATCGCACGCTGTATGGTCTCAGTGGAATTGGGATCCATCATTAAAAGATTTTGACCAATGGGTCGGCCCATTGTTGAATCACTCTTACTAGAGTCTGTTGTCATGCATACCTCATAATTGTATATGTGCTTCAAAGTCCCAGTACCTCCGGGGTCTGCATAATGTGGCGGATAGTATGGTATGACCGGCAAACTTGACTGGTAAAAAACTCTAGACTGTCTCCATCTGTAGATCCTGACTGATATGATCGCAACGAGACATGCAATGAAGAGGAAGGATAGAACAGCCAGCGCCAAGACCAAATAAAATGTCAAGTTATCACTATACTCCTTGTCATGCGTAAAGTCTGTGAATTCCGATAGCACTTCAGGAAAGCTGTCCGCCACTGCCACGTTCACATTGACTGTGGCTGAGCGAGAGGGCTGTCCGTTGTCCTCAACTACAACAGTGAGTTTCTGTTTCACAGCATCTTTATCAGTCACCTGACGCACAGTTCTGATCTCTCCATTCTGTGCACCCACTTCAAACAGTGGCCTGTCTGCAACTTTCTGTAGTTTGTATGACAGCCAGGCATTCTGTCCAGAGTCAACATCAACAGCCACCACTTTACTAACCAGATAGCCAACATCTGCCGCTCGAGGAACAATTTCAGCCACCACAGAGCTACTAGTTTGGACTGGATACAATATCTGTGGTGCGTTGTCATTCTGATCTAGGATATGCACTATCACAGTAACGTCTGTGCTCAAAGGTGGCGAACCACCGTCCCTGGCTGTAACGTTAAAGTGAAAAGTTTTAATTTGCTCGTAATCAAATGTGCGCAAAGCCTGAACAACACCACTGTCGGGATTTACAGACACTAATGAGCTGGCAGACATACCACTGATATCCTTGTCGCTTAAAAAGTATGCAAGTCTCGCATTGAGCCCTGCGTCTAAATCAGTTGCTTTAATTGTGAGTATAGATAAACCTGGGCTGTTGTTTTCACTGATATAGGCACTTAGTTCACTGCGATCAAACAACGGAGGATTGTCATTCACATCCGAGATTTTAACTGTTACTGTTTTATTGCTGTGGCGTTTGGGTACTCCCTCGTCTGACGCCATAATTGTAATATTATATTCGGTTATAGTTTCTCTATCCAGAGGTCCACTCGTGACTAGTGTGTAGTAATCACTTAAAGATGATTCGATAGTGAAGGGAATGTCTGTGTTTATGGCACAGTGTACTATGCCATTCCTACCAGAGTCTGTGTCCTCTGCATTTATTACAGCGATCGTAGTGCCGGCCGGTGAATTCTCTGGTATGGTGTTAGAAAAGGACATCAGTTGTATGGATGGGGAGTTGTCATTCTCGTCAATTATTTCTACGACCACTTTACAAGTGTCTGCAAGACCCCCAAAGTCTTTTACCTTCACGATTAATTGGTAGTTGGTCTCAGTCTCATAGTCTAAATTCCCCTGCAAAGTTATCTCCCCAGTGTGTGGATTTATTCGGAAAAGCTCTATCGCCTCTACTCTGGCATGCGCAAAAGAAAATGCAAGCTCGCCATTTGAATCTTTGTCTGCGTCAGAGGCACGGACCGCGGTTACTCGGGTGCCAGTAGGAGAATTCTCCTGCACCTCCGCTTTGTAGACAGCTTGCTCACAAATCGGAGCATTATCATTCACATCCAACACTGTGATATGGATACGGACTGTGCCAGTTTTCTGGGGCTCTCCGCCATCACTGGCAATAAGCGTCAGTGTTAGCGAGTCTTCTTTTTCTCGGTCTAGGTGCTTCTGCAGTATCATTTCGACATATTTTCTACCGTCCGCTTGACTTTGAATATGTAGTTTGAAATGATCAGAAGGTCTAAGTGCGTAGTTTTGAATACCATTTACACCAACGTCCAAGTCGACAGCACTGTCTAACCCAAAACGAGTTCCTAACACAGCAATCTCGCTTATTTCTAGATCAATCCTGTCTTTAGGAAACAGGGGCGCGTTGTCATTAATATCCTGAACCTCGACAGTAACACGATACAGCTGTATAGGATTTTCCGTTATGATTTCAAAGCTGAAACTACACGGCGTCACATGTTTACAAAGCTCCTCTCGATCAATTCTCTCTTTAACAACTAGAACGCCTTTGTCTCTATTAAGATCCACATACTGTCGACTCCCCTTTGTCACGATGCGAGCTTTACCAGAGATGAGTCTCTCGATGTCTAATCCTAAATCTTTTGCAATATTACCCACTAATGATCCCTCAGGCAGTTCCTCAGGGATTGAATACCTTGCTTGACTATAAACGCTGTATATGTTGATACAAGTGATTAGCAATAGTACTTGCCATTTTGCAACCAGGTCTATCCGCCCAAGTCTTCTAAGCATACAAAATATCGCACAATCCATGTTGTGAATCCGATCAGTCTCTTAATATTATCATATACATCCATATAAAGGCGAGGAAATGTGAATATATGATTGCGCTCATCTAAAATGGTGACTAATCCGCATACTGTCCTTAATAAATATGCTTTCAATGTTTGCTTTGCTCTCTACATCCACGACTGCGGGAAGTCTCCACCTCATACAGAAAAAGGAAATTCTTGTTCAACAGCGGCCCTGTGAGTCTACAGGATGATATTGCACGCCTTTTAATGACGAAAAACATTAACAAATGGAAATATGCCTTGTTACAAAGAATTATGGCTACAAACTCAACAGCGTAGAAAATTTGTTTTCTTATTGGCTTGCGAGATCGACAGTTCAAATTATTCAGAGCTGATTCCACTGGAGGAAAAATCGCCAAAATTTTACATAATGATACACAATAAACTGATATGGTGTGAAAGAGGGTAGAATAATAAAGACAGACTCACCAGAGTTGAATATTCACTCGGTGCATTATCCCTTCGTGTAGAAGTCAGTGTGCTTGTTCCACCACCGTCAACACTGAGCAAACTTTGACTGACTGGTCTGAGATACTTGACATCACTGTTTCGGGAGTCAGTCGTCATACACACCTCATAATTATAAACTTGTTTCATCGTTCCTGTGCCTCCACCGTCTGCGTAATGAGGGGGATAGTATGGAATGACCGGAAGACTGGACTGATAGAGGATACGAGATTGTCTCCATCGGTAGATCTTTACTGAAATTATTACAACTAGACAAGAAATAAATAAGAAAGACACTACAGCCAAGGCCAAGACTAAGAAAAATGTCAAGCTGTCACTGTAATCCTTGTCCCGCGTAAAGTCAGTGAATTCGGAAAGCACTTCAGGAAAGCTGTCTGCCACTGCCACGTTCACACTGACTGTGGTTGAACGAGTGGGTTGTCCGTTGTCCTCCACTACAACAGTGAGTTTCTGTTTCACAGCATCTTTATCAGTCACCTGACGCACAGTTCTGATCTCTCCATTTTGTGCGCCCACTTCAAACAGTGGCCTGTCTCCAACTTTCTGTAGTTTGTACGAGAGCCAGGCATTCTGTCCAGAGTCCACATCAACAGCCACCACTTTAGTGACCAGATAGCCAATATCTGCCGAGCGAGGCACAATTTCAGCCACGACAGAGCCACCTGTCTGTACTGGGTAAAGTATCTGAGGTGAGTTGTCATTCTGATCTTGTATAATTATTTTGACAGTAGCATTGCTGCTTAAAGGCGGCGAGCCCCCGTCCTGGGCCTTAATTCGAAATGTTAACACCTTCGTTTGCTCATAATCAAAAGACTTTATGGCATGAACTGTGCCTGTTTCAGCATTGATTGATATTAACTTAGAAATGTCCCCTTCATTGACGTGAGAGTCATCCAAGTAGTATGATATTCTAGCGTTCTGATCACAGTCTTGATCTCGGGCATGAACAGAGGCCACAGACAGACCCGGTTCATTGTTCTCTGGTACGTGGGCCACGTATGTACTTTTTGAAAACATGGGAGCGTTGTCATTCACATCTGAGATTTTAATACGTAAAGTCTTATTATTCTTTAACGACGGCAATCCCTGGTCCGAGGCTGTCACTGTGATATTGTATTCCGAGATGACCTCGCGATCCAAAAGACTGTCCGTTACCAATGTATAATAATTATTAAGAGATGATTTAATCTTGAACGGAAGTGACACGTTAATGCTACAATTCACAAGTCCATTCTTACCACTGTCCAAATCTTTGACGCTAAGGATAGCAACAGTAGTTCCAATCGGAGAATTTTCAGGAACCGTATTAGAAAACGAGGTCAAACCTATGACAGGAGAGTTGTCATTTACGTCAGTAACTTCAACAATAACTTTACAAGACTTGGTAAGCCCACCTACATCTTTGGCAACAACATTCATTTGGAATTGCTTCGATTTTTCGAAATCAATCAAACCAGATACTTTAATTTCACCACTGGTACGATTTAAAGAGAAAGGAATGGCATTTTGCAGTGTAAAATGATCAAAGAAATAAGATAACTGTCCATTAATGCCCTCGTCTGCATCTGTTGCAGTCACAGCTGTTACTAAATTTCCAATAAGTGAATTTTCCTGAATAGCGGACTTATAAACTGTTTGGGTAAACAACGGCTCGTTGTCATTTGCATCTAGGATGTTAACTCTTATGTTCACTGTCCCTGTTCGCCGCGGAGTACCCCCATCAGAGGCAGTCAGCGTTAATAAGAGTTCACTCTGTTTTTCTCTGTCCAAAGGAGACTGCAGTACCATCTCCACATATTTACCCCCATCACCAAGAATTTGTTCTTTTAGATTAAAATGTGTGCTTGGGTTAAGAGCATACGTCTGAAGTGTGTTGACCCCTACGTCAGCATCAACGGCGCTGCCCAGAACGAACTGCGCCCCAGGCAACGCAGACTCACTTATATCCAGTGATATTTCTTTACCAGCGAAAGAAGGCGCATTGTCATTGATGTCTGTTATTTCAACGGTAATACTAAACAATTCCATTGGGTTTTCTAAAACAATTTCGAAGCTGAAACTACAAGGCGAGGTCTGTCCACACAGCTCTTCCCTATCTATGCGCCTTTTCACAAGCAAAAGCCCTTTGTCCGCATTTAGCTCGACACAGTCGTTGTTGTCGTCGGTAACTATGCGAGCTCGACCTGATCTCAGTCTCTTGATGTCTACTCCTAAATCCTTTGACACATCACCCACCAAAGACCCTTTAACCATTTCCTCCGGTATCGTGTATCTCACCTGACACCATATTCTATGTATATGTAACACTGATAGAATACATATGTGTGCATACCAGCGATATGGTGACCATTTCATTTCTCTTCTGTACACTGTCCTCGAACAAATGGAAAACAATTACGGTTATAATCCAAATTTCAATCCAGTGGCAGATGTTGCAAGCTTATTTGGAGAAAATAGTCCCTTTGCGTTTTAGTTCACGTTCAAATGTGTTTTCTGTATTGGTGAGAGAGAAAAGGAGTGACTGTCGTTATGCTAAGCTCCGAGAAGAAGGGAGGTTCCTTCAATATTAACCAAAAGCGACTTGCTGATCAACAGCGGCTCCAAGAGACCAAACAACAAAATTGCCAAGGACTACAGTATGTTCAATTTTTATACATAAACTGTGGATAACATACGGTCAAATTGCAACACAACGTAAGAGTATTATCATTATTGCTGCTGTTGTGAATTAACTGATATCCAAACATGCCCCTGCTGAATGCTAGTGCATGTCCCAGTTTCAGCACCATGGACAGCGTCCGAACACCACCAATAAAGCGACCGATGATAAATGCTTACAGCGTGTGGCACTACATTTTGTATATATTTTTTTCTCTACAGATAATAAAACAGAAACTGAAATAGGCATGGATGGCAACAGGGCCTGGTTGACTTACCTCTTGCATATCTAGTTAACTTATAAGGCCCAGCCACACAGATTTCAGTACCACAACATCAGCCTCTCACAACAGACAAGAGTTCTGTGGGCATTTTTCCATTCTAAAATGGAAATTCAAAATTGCATTGTGATGTCACAGTTTAATAATGACATGGCATGGCTAGTTGGAAAGTAACGTGTTCTTTGCTTAGAATTTTGTTGCAGGGTAAAATTTTAGAGAGCAACTGGCCTTATTGGGCTTGCAGCTTTAATATTAATTATTCGAACAAGAGTTGTCTATTAAGGACATGAATGTATCTGACTTTAAAAACTGCAAGTGATGCACACAGACGGACACACACACACACACACACACACACACACACACAGCAGCAACAGCAACAGGAGCCTAGCACACAAGCATGAGCACACAAATCCATTCCATATATACGTACTCGTGAGTAAGTCAAAATCAATTGTGACACAAGAATGTGTCCTTTGCCACCAACTCTGACTATGTCCAATATTCAGCACTGTCAACAATGCTCATGACCTTGCTTATTTTGAATCCCTACTCATATTGGTGGGGGATATACCATTCACAGCCTATGAAACACTGGGACATGTAGAGCTGTGATGGGAATGAGGCAATCCTCCTGCTGACCTACTTTACATCAGCAGTGCAAATACAGGGCTTTTCAGTGTGAACACAGACTACTTCCCATGGGTACAGCACACACCCTCTTTTAGTGTGTCTGCAAGCATGCACGCGCACACACGTGTGTGTGTGTGTGTGTATGTGAGAGAGAGAGAGAGAGAGAGAGGGAAAGAGAGAGTATGTGTATCTGAACCTTGAGGATGGAGAGAGAGAAGACTAGTGTGAGAGAGGAAGGGTGTGTGTGTGTGTGTGTGTGTGTGTGTTTCTGAGAGACATAGAGTAGGGAGAGAGGGAGAGATATTGTTGTACAGGGCAGCAGAATAAATGCACCACAGCCTAATGAATAGATATGACACACTTTGTTATGTAGAGGGTGCCAGCTGCTAGCCACAGTAGCTTGCTTTTACGCTGCATTGCCAGTTCTGGCAAGAGGACTTGGTCCCCTTTTTAGCTGCAGCTCTTTGATTGAACAGCATTAAACTGTCCTGCAAATTCAGCCAGCTACTTTGCTGACTGGCTGGGGTGCATGGTAATGTGCCCTGACTAAAGAGGAATACAGCGATATAAAAGATTGTGTCTTACCTTTTGTGTTTCATTGGACGCAGCAAGGCAGGGAACCATGTGAAGAAAAGAAAAAGAAGAAATTGCACAGGTCAATAATTTACCCAAATGGTAAGACTCATGTTGCTTGTGTTACCACTAGCCAGTTCACAGTTTGTAATGTCATGATCCCCATAAATGGCAAGGCAGGTGCAATCATGTTCTACACACAGAGACACACACAAAAACAAACACACACACACACACACACACACAAGAGCCAAAGGTTTTCATGCCCCCCCCCCCAACCCTCTAACCTGCTTTAGTTCCTTCATGATACAATGTCAATGGTCACTGTGATAGGACAACAAAAGTGAATGATAATAAATAACACCAGCATTATGTATGTGTCTGTGTGTTTCATCACTCCACTTATCTACCTCTTCTGTCTCTTATGTCATATGTTTGTGTGTGTGTGTATGTGTGTGTGTGTGTGTGTGTGTGTGTGTGTGTGTGTGTGTGTGTGTGTGTGTGTGTGTGTGTGTGTGTGTGAGTGAGTGAGAGAGAGAGAGAGAGAGAGAGAGAGAGAGAGAGAGAGAGAGAGAGAGAGTGTGTGTGTGTGTGTGAGAGAGCGAGAGAGAGAGAGAAGTTCAGGAGACAACAATAAAAGTTATTCAGCAGTACTTTACAAACCAAAGTGCCAGTAGACACGACGGGCGTACACACTCATGCATACAGGCCTACCTTCACTCTGACCTACTTCCCTCTCTAAAGCACAATGATGAAGCAGTGCACATCTGTGTAGATTTCTAATTAACCAAAAAGCTGTTTCCTTGAGGCTGTCAGGCATACTGCACACCCATCTGACAACAAACAATGCAATTAGTATTCACTATCCACACAGAGGCATATTTGTGTAGTAAGACCAACCAGCAACTCTTCTTCTGTGAAAGTGGACATATATGTACACATGTCATACTGCTAGGCAAGATGGAAAAAAGACAAACTACACAAACTGCAATTGTAGAAAAGTTTTAAGTACTTGAACTAATCAGACACATCCTATATTTGTCTGTTCAAATTCTCTCTCTCTCACGCACACACACACACACACACACACACACACACACAGACACTGACTCGCTCTCTCTCTCTCTCGCTCTCTCTCTCTCTCACACACACACAGCCTTTTGCACATTCTTTTCCATGACGTAAACTATAATTCTTATTACAAAAAGGCATTCAAAGCATATTCATTTGGCAATTTACTAATTGATTGATGTCATAAAATGTAAGGTGTGTGATTTACCAGAGTTGAATACTTTGATCCACTATCAAAGAAGTTGATGCAATCACTGTTGTCATGTGAATTTTTCTTCAGAGTATTAGCGGCAGACAGGATGTTATCATTGTAAGATCGGACAAACTTGAAATCACTTGTGCGAGAGCCAGTTGTCATGTACGCATCATAATTGTAGGAACTACGAAGTGTTCCATTTCCATCAACCTCTGCATAATGAGGAGGTATATATGCACTGGGAATGGCTACTGCTCCATCAAACAACAGTCTAGGCTTTGTTTTACGACAAAACCTCAAAGACATTAACAGAATGATAAAAGTCAAGAAAAATGTGGAAACAGACACCAGAGCAATGATCAGATAAGATGTGAGTTTAGAGTTGCTCTCCTCATAAGACATGTCTTTCAGTTCAGGAACCTCAGCCAAGTTATCAGAGATGAGTAAATATACGGCACAGGTTGTAGAGAGAGAGGGCTGTCCGTTATCTTTCACTGAGATCACAAGGTTCTGCTTCATGCTGTCAGATTCAGAAATGTCTCTCTGAGCCCTGATCTCCCCACTGTGGAGACCAATGGTGAAAAGTCCCGCATCAGTGGACTTGACGATCTGATATGACAGCCACGCGTTCTGTCCAGAGTCAGCATCAACAGCAATCACTTTGGAGACCAGCGAGCCAGAAAGCGCAGCTTTAGGAACCATCTCAGTCATGAAGGAGTTTCCTTCTGGAGTAGGGTATAATATCTGAGGAGAGTTATCATTCTCATCTGTTATGAACACACTCACAGTCACGTTGCTGCTGAGTGGAGGAGAACCATTGTCTCTGGCTACAACCTGAACTTTGAAGCTTCTGAACTGCTCATAGTCAAAGGCCCTCACAGCATGGATCACCCCTGTGTCTCCATTAATGGATAAATATGAGGAGACCGGAACACCATTGACCTCACTGGGCAACAGAGAGTAGAACACTGTGCCATTCTGTCTCCAGTCTGGATCTCTGGCAGTAACAGAACAGACAGAGGAGCCAGGCTTGTTATTCTCACTCACATATGCACTATATGACTGCTCCTCAAATACAGGGGGATTATCATTTACATCAGAGACAGAGAAATTAATTGTTTTGGATGATGACAATGGCGGATTTCCTTCATCAACTGCAGTTATTGTGATATTATACTGCGTTAACTTTTCACGGTCTAGTTCATCTGTAGTGACCAGTGAGTAATAATTCTTAACAGATGGATTCAGTTTAAAAGGGATATTTTCTGGAATGGCACAGCGAACATGTCTGTTTCCCTCTGAATCTTTATCCTGTACATTAATTATGCCAACTTCTGTGCCTGGTGCTGTATCTTCAGGAATGGGGTTATTAAGTGATTTAATAAATATCACAGGTGCATTGTCATTAACATCACTTATGCCTATAATTACTTTAGCACTAGATGCCAAACCTGCTCCGTCTTTTACTTGGACCCTTAATTCATAGTCTTGTTTCTCTTCATAGTCAACTGGACCAATTACTTTGATCTCTCCGCTCACACTGTCTATTGCGAACAGTCTTGCCGCTTTGTCAGATATGCGGCTGAACTCATACGTGACCTCGCCATATGCGCCTTCGTCCGCATCTGTGGCACTCACGGTCACAACAACAGTACCTGAAGGGGCGTTTTCTGCCAGACTGACTTCATAAACAGGCTGACTAAACACAGGCAAATTATCGTTTGCATCCATAACTGTTACATGTATTTGTACAGTCCCAGATCTCGGTGGAGTACCGCCGTCAATAGCAACCAGCATAAATATCACCACCTCTTCCTTTTCACGATCGAGTTCATTGTCTAATATGAGCTCACTGTATTTGCCCCCGTCCGAATTTGAGTGTACAGCCAAAGCAAAATGATCGCTGTTCTCCAGCTTATAGTTTTGAATTCCGTTGCGTCCCACGTCTGAATCATGGGCTTCTGGTAAGGGAAACCGTGCCCCCTTTACAGCGGATTCTGTGATTTCAAGTTTAACTTTGTCATTAAGAAATTTGGGCGCATTGTCATTAACATCCTCAATTTGCAAAGTAATGGCATGCAGTTCGAGTGGAGACTCAAGGACTAATTCATATTTCAAAGAGCAAGCAGTTTTAGCACCACACAATTCTTCTCTGTCAATTCTCTCTGAGATTGTCAGACTACCGGCTTGTAAATTAATGTCACAAAAGACCTGGCCGGTACCATCGGAATCTAATCTTGCCTTGCGATGTAACAGCCCATGTGTGTCGAGTCCAAGATCCTTAGCTATATCTGCAATGACTGATCCAACGTCCAGTTCCTCTGGAATAGAGTAGCTCAAGTCTCCAAGGCCCGAGTCGACAAAGCAGAAGAGACATCCAAGACAGAGCACGGCATCAAAAAATGAAATTCTTTTTAACTCCATCCTTGCTAGAAATAAATGCGAATTACTCGCCACCAAATGAACAGACAGTCAGAGTGAGGAAACAAGACCACAAATCCTTAACACAGAACCGAAAACAGCGACGAGGTAGTCTTCCACCTTTGGCAATAGTCTGACGTCCAATGAAAGCCTCTATCAATTTAAATATTACAACAGTGGGTGGAATTGTTATATTTCTAGAAGTGAGCGGGTCTACAGCGACACTAAGAGTCCAGCTAGGAAACTACAGTATGTGGGAGGTCAGAAACAGTAGACGCCAATACTAAATTTCAGCTTGCATTCAAAATATCCCACCATGTTTGGGAAATACCGTCTGTTGATTTCCAGAGCCGTATATCTAATATCTTCAAGCCTATAATGAATAATTGAAATACTAATAGTTCACCTGTCGACAACTACAGACACACAGGAGACTCATGACATCTGCTTATCTGCTATCTAGACCACCACTAGATCACTACATCAAAAAGATTAATAACAATGCAAACAGCTTGCAAACAAGACTTCATCTATTATATATATATATATATATATATATATATATATATATATATATATATATATATACATGTATGTGGTGTGTGTGTGTGGCGCACATATGGTTCATCAGATAATTCATAAACAAAGCATGCTCATGCTGCTTAAATGCAATAGCCTACATTGCATATATATATTTACATGAAAGGATGCCTGTCATGTTTTTCCCTGTGAGGAAATAATCATAAATGCTCATTTCTCTTTTCACAGACGGACAATAATGATGATTCTGAAGACATCAGGATTCACATGGGAAAAGAGAGAAAAAGCTCAGCCCAGTGATGACACACAAACATACTATTTCAATTTACCACACAACTCACAGCTATATTAACCAGCAGAAGAAAAGAGCTTAAGATAAACATGAACACATGATATGTGTGAAGTAAGACAAAGCACCCAGCAGAGCTCAATTGAGAATGAAAATTCAGACACATTTTAGCTGTGCAGTATTTTTCTTCAGTGTGTGAAATAATGATTAGAGGGTAGAGAAAACCAACCCACAGTTCCCTGGCAGGTCTGTCTGTTTCAATATCTTGATACAGCTCTCCAAAACACTGTTGTTTAAATGTGCATTAATAACATATCTGATATTAATTCATCTCTGTATTTTTGTGTGTGTGTTCAAGCAAAATTGCTGCAATCTGCAAAAGAATAGTAACAAAAGAGAACTAATTTGAATGGAAAATGAGTCTGAACTCAATTCATAAAACAAATAACAAAATAAGACGGAAAATAATAAGAGAGAAAAAAGAAGATGCACTCAAGAAAGGTTTACCAGGGTTGAGCATTTTGTTCCTGTGACATCAAGACATTTACTGCTCCCCCCAAACGTCTTTGGCAATGCATTACCACCAAGCAGTGTGTTGTCACTGTAAGAGCTGACAAACTTAAAGTCACTGGTACACCACTAGACATACAATAAGAGACCATTCAGATGTTGCATGACCTTCTGGGCTCTAAAATATTTCAGGTATGAAATGCCAAACACAAAAACACCACAAATAACATCACAATTATCTCCTTTTTTCTGGCTCTAAAAAGGCTGAATTTATATCTTGTTTACAGAGTTATTTCAGTCCTTAGTTTTAAGGATTTACAACAAGATGGATGACGTGATTTTAAACTTAGATTTGGAGAAAAAAAAAAAACACTGGATGCTTAATGTCTGCAGTGAAGTTTAACCATTTTATATGCAACAAGCTGGGTAAAATGTATGGAAAATTAGTTTACCAGAGTAGAGAACTTAGACCCAGTATCTGTGAAGTCAAGGCAGGCACTATTGTCATGTGGACTCTTCTGTAAAGTATTTGCAGCAGAGAGCGTAGAGTCATTGTAGGACGTAACAAATTTAAAGTCACTGGTACGTGATCCTGTGGTCATATAGGCATCATAGTTGTAAGCACTACGGAGAGTTCCAGTTCCATCAACATCTGCATAGTTGGGAGGTAAATATGCACTGGGAATGGCTACTGCTCCATCAAACAACAGTCTGGGCTTCCTCCTGTGGCAAACCCTTATGGCCACAATCAGAATGATGAAAGTCAGGAAAAATGTGGAAACAGACACCAGAGCAATGATCAGATAAGATGTGAGTTTAGAGTTGCTCTCCTCATAAGACATGTCTTTCAGCTCAGGAACTTCAGCCAAGTTATCAGAGATGAGTAAATATACGGCACAGGTTGTAGAGAGAGAGGGCTGTCCATTGTCTTTGACTGAGATCACAAGGTTCTGCTTCATGCTGTCAGATTCAGATATGTCTCTTTGAGCTTTGATCTCTCCACTGTGGAGACCAATAGTGAAAAGTCCCGGATCAGTGGACTTGACAATCTGATATGACAGCCACGCATTCTGTCCAGAGTCAGCATCAACAGCAATCACTTTGGAGACCAGCGAGCCAGAAAGAGCAGCTTTAGGAACCATCTCAGTCATGAAGGAGTTTCCTTCTGGAGTAGGGTATAATATCTGAGGAGAGTTATCATTCTCATCTGTTATGAACACACTCACAGTCACGTTGCTGCTGAGTGGAGGAGAACCATTGTCTCTGGCTACAACCTGAACTTTGAAGCTTCTGAACTGCTCATAGTCAAAGGCCCTCACAGCATGGATCACCCCTGTGTCTCCATTAATGGATAAATATGAGGAGACCGGAACACCATTGATCTCACTGGGCAACAGAGAGTAGAACACTGTGCCATTCTGTCTCCAGTCTGGGTCTCTGGCAGTAAGAGAACAGACAGAGGAGCCAGGCTTGTTATTCTCAGTCACATATGCACTGTAGGACTGTTCCTCAAATACAGGGGGATTATCATTTACATCAGATACAGTAAGGTGGATTGTTTTAGAGGAGGATAAAGGTGGATTGCCTTCATCGGTGGCAAAGAGAGTGATGTTATAGTGTGAGATTACTTCTCGGTCTAGCTCACCTGTTGTAACTAAGGAATAGTAGTTTTCAATGGATGGTAGTAATTTGAATGGAACATTCTGCTGAATTGTGCAACGCACCAGGCGATTTCCCTCCGAGTCTTCATCCTGTACATTAATAATTCCCACCTCTGTACCTGGTGCAGCATTCTCAGGAATTAGATTTATTAGTGATTTAACATAAATTACTGGAGCATTGTCATTTATATCACTTATATCAATAATAACTTTAGCATTTGATGCTAATCCAAAGGCATCCTTAGCCTGAACCCTAATTTCATAATGACTCTCTTCTTCAAAATCTATAGGCCCTGATAGTGTAATCTCTCCTGTCTCCTTATCTATTGTAAAGAGCTTGGCTACTTTACCGGCAAGGAGACTGAATTCATAAGTAACTTGTCCGTTTGTTCCCTCGTCAGCATCCGTGGCACTTACAGTTACTACAGAAGTACCCAACGGGGAGTTTTCAGGCAGACTGACTTTGTAAACATGTTGACTGAATACTGGTAAGTTATCATTAACATCCAAGACGGTGACGTGTATTGTCACACTCCCTGATTTCTGAGGCGAGCCTCCATCTATAGCAGTAAGCAACAGAGACAGCTCCTGCTGTTCTTCACGGTCCAATTCCTTGTCTAATACCAATTCACTGTATTTTACTCCGTCTAAATTAGACTGTACTGATAAAGTGAAATGTTCGTTCTTTTCAAGTGAATAGCTTTGAATGTCGTTTCTTCCTTCATCGGAGTCATGCGCCACATCCAAAGGAAAACGTGCGCCTTTGTCCGCCGATTCAGGGATTAAGAGTTTAATTTCATCATTCGGAAACTGAGGTGAGTTATCATTGATATCCTGAATTTGTAACACTATCCTATGCAGTTCCAATGGTTTTTCCAAGAGCAGCTCATATTTCAAATTGCACGAGGGTTTCGAATCGCACATTTCTTCCCTGTCTATTCTTTCAGCAATTATTAATTCACCTGACTGGACATTTAATTCGCAATACCGTTTGCGGCTACCCTTCAGGTCTATGCGAGCATTCCGTAATGACAAGCCTCGAGCATCGAGGCCGAGATCATTCGCTATATTCCCAACCAAAGCTCCTCGTTTCATCTCCTCCGGAATTGAATAGGTCAAATCGCCACGACTGTCGCCAAGTCCAGTGATGAAAAAAGCCACCCATAGCATTCCTTTTCGAAAAATGACTGAACTGAATCCTATCTTCATCACGGTATCGTAACGTAACCTTACAGTAGAATCCAAAAGCAAGGGAAACACTAAAACCTCAATTATTGCAGAAAAAGCACACGAGCAGCCTACGTCAGAGTCTGAACAGTAAATCCACAGTAGATTTTGATCACCGCAACGCCTTGGTTTGGTTTACGACTGTGAATCTTTTACTTAAATATTAAACATTGGGTGGGGAGAGGTATTTAAGTATCCACCGCCGGTCTGTAGCGACACCCAGAGTTCTCTGGTAAAATTACGTGAAACACGACGAAAATCTGAAATGTCAAAACATAGAAATGAAGCAAAACATGCTCTTTGTAAACTCACCTAAATTAATAGAATAAATGTTTGTAATAAAACGTCAATGGTAGGTAATTTGCGTATAGAGGGGAGAGTTTTAAGATTTGCTCTAGTGACAGAAATAAGAGTTGTGTTTTGCATTAAAATGTGTTTCCAGCAAAACAATTATATGGTTTGGCCTACTATACTGTATATATTTATTTGAATCATAAAAATTCCCCTTTCTTTTCTATTTAATGATCATACAACCACATGGTACTGAAGGCTACATGCACTGGGCATCAGACTTAATCATACATATTTTTAAAAAATGAAATGGCTGAATATTTCTCTGCGATAGACTGAGAAGTTCTTTGACACTTTCACAGCTCTGAATAACCAGCCACAAACAGTCAGCAACCCCTTTGAAACTACTGTATCATTTCCATCAAAGCTGAGTAGAAAGTAAGATGAAAATGCCATGTGAGTAAAAGTCAGAATGGAAGATAAGCTTCCCAAATAGTTCACCATACAAGTCATTTGGCTTGAACTGGCTGTGTCTGTTAGAAAAAATAACCTTGAGCAGGTGCAAAATACTGCTAACTGCACTGCCTGAGAGGAAACACAGTATGGGTATAACTAACAGTTACCAACATAGAAACATAACTAATATAGCTAACAGTCACCAGAACAGAAACCCCCTTCCCCACACACAAAGTAACAAATGAGTCTGTCAACACATTCACAGTCTGCTTCATGGAAAACCGTTGCCGTTTTCAACACAACAAAATTGACACATCTACAGCTTTTGCGACAATCAATCCAAGTCATTTGTTTCTATTAAAAGAAACTATTCAGAGCCATGGGAAATCTGCTCTATATCCTTCTAAGCCAATCAGCTAAAATGATAAAGGCATTTTTTTCCTTTGCAATTTCAAAGGAGAGGGTTGGACTAGATTATAATAATCCACAGGCATGTTAAAGACACACAATCATTGTTGTAGGTGAAAAGATGAATATACAAAAGCATCAGCAGATTTGACATCATTAGCTCTCCTTTCAAATTCCAGCACACAGAAGGAATGTATATCTGGTTCAGATAATTAGGTCTGTTTCATGCCTATGTGACTGATGTTATTTAATCACTGACAAGAATCTTTGAGAATTTATGTTTGGAGAGCATCCAGCAAAAAAATATGAAAAATAATTTACCAGAGTAGAGAACTTAGATCCAGTGTCTGTGAAGTCAAGACAAGCACTATTGTCATGTGGACTCTTCTGTAAAGTAGTTCCAGCAGACAGAGTGCTGTCATTGTAAGACGTAACAAATTTAAAGTCACTGGTACGTGACCCTGTGGTCATATAGGCATCATAGTTGTAAGCACTACGGAGAGTTCCAGTTCCATCAACATCTGCATAGTTGGGAGGTAAATATGCACTGGGAATGGCTACTGCCCATCAAACAACAGTCTGGGCTTCCTCCTGTGACAAACCCTTATGGCCACAATCAGAATGAAGAAAGTCAGGAAAAATGTGGAAACAGACACCAGAGCAATGATCAGATAAGATGTGAGTTTAGAGTTGCTCTCCTCATAAGACATGTCTTTCAGCTCAGGAACTTCAGCCAAGTTATCAGAGATGAGTAAATATACGGCACAGGTTGTAGAGAGAGAGGGCTGTCCATTATCTTTCACTGAGATCAAAAGGTTTTGCTTCATGCTGTCAGATTCAGAAATGTCTCTCTGAGCCCTGATCTCTCCACTGTGGAGACCAATAGTAAAAAGTCCCGGATCAGTGGACTTGACAATCTGATATGACAGCCACGCGTTCTGTCCAGAGTCAGCATCAACAGCAATCACTTTGGAGACCAGCGAGCCAGAAAGCGCAGCTTTAGGAACCATCTCAGTCATGAAGGAGTTTCCTTCTGCAGTAGGGTATAATATCTGAGGAGAGTTATCATTCTCATCTGTTATGAACACACTCACAGTCACGTTGCTGCTGAGTGGAGGAGAACCATTGTCTCTGGCTACAACCTGAACTTTGAAGCTTCTGAACTGCTCATAGTCAAAGGCCCTCACAGCATGGATCACCCCTGTGTCTCCATTAATGGATAAATATGAGGATACCGGAACACCATTGACCTCACTGGGCAACAGAGAGTAGAACACTGTGCCATTCTGTCTCCAGTCTGGGTCTCTGGCAGTAACAGAACAGACAGAGGAGCCAGGCTTGTTATTCTCAGTCACATATGCACTATAGGACTGCTCCTCAAATACAGGGGGATTATCATTTACATCAGATACAGAAAAATGTATAATCTTAGAGGATGACAATGGAGGAGACCCTTCATCAGTGGCAATGAGAGTTATGTTATAGTCAGACATCTGTTCCCGATCTAATTCACCTGCTGTAACTAAGGAATAGTAGTTTTCAATGGATGGGAGTAATTTGAATGGAACATTCTGCTGAATTGTGCAACGCACCAAGCGGTTTCCCTCCGAGTCTTCATCCAGTACATTAATAATGCCCACCTCTGTGCCTGGTGCAGCATTTTCAGGAACTGGATTTTTCAGTGATTTAATATAAATAACAGGAGCATTGTCATTTATATCACTTATATCTATAATAACTTTAGCATTTGATGCCAAACCAAAGGTATCTTTAGCCTGAACCCTAATTTCATAGTGACTCTCTTCCTCAAAATCTGTTGGCCCTGATAGTGTAATCTCTCCTGTCACTTTATCTATTGTAAAGAGTTTGGCTACTTTACCAGCAAGAAGACTGAATTCATAAGTGACTTGTCCATTTGCTCCCTCGTCTGCGTCTATGGCACTTACAGTTACTACTGAAGTACCTAACGGGGAGTTTTCAGGCAGATTGACTTTGTAAACAGGCTGACTGAATACCGGTGGGTTATCATTAACATCCAAGACGGTGACGTGTACATTTATTGTACCCGATCTCTGAGGCGAGCCTCCATCTATAGCAGTAAGCAACAGCGACAGGTCGTGCTGCTGTTCGCGATCTAATTCTTTGTCTAAAATCAGTTCGCTGTATTTTACCCCATCGGAATTGGACTGAACTGATAAAGTGAAATGGTCGTTCTTTTCAAGTGAATAGCTTTGAATGCTGTTCCTGCCTACATCTGAATCATGCGCCACGTCTAACAGAAAGCGTGTGCCTTTGATTGCCGATTCTGGGATTAAGAGTTTAATTTCATCATTCGGAAACTGAGGTGAGTTATCATTTATATCCTGGATTTGCAACACTATTCTATGCAATTCCAATGGATTTTCCAGCAACAATTCGTATTTTAAAACACATGCAGGTTTAGAATCGCATATTTCTTCCCTGTCTATTCTTTCAGCAATCATTAATTCACCTGACTGGGTATTTAATTCGCAATACCGCTTGCGGCTACCCTTCAGATCTATACGAGCATTCCGTAGTGATAATCCTCCAGCATCGAGTCCGAGATCCTTCCCTATATTCCCAACCACAGCTAATCGTTTCATCTCCTCCGGTACTGAGTACGTCAAATCGCCATGACTGTCACGAAATCCAGTGATCAAAAACAACATCCATAGCATTCCTTTCGGAAAAATGGAGGAACGAAGTCTTGTCTTCATCTCGGGAAAAAAAACGTAATCTAACAGTAGACTGAAGACTCCCAATAGTAGAAAAGCAATAAACGTTAAGCAATGCAGAGAGCCAGATGACTAAATATGTCAGAGACTGCAGAGTCAATGCACACCAGGTTTTTCAACACAGCGCCATGGTGTAGATTGCCACTGTGAATTTTCATTACATATTACAATAGAGGGTGGAGATGGGCAAGTGAAGTTCCTCCGTTAGTCTATAGCGACACCCGGAGTTCTCCGATAAAATTACTAGAAACGAGATAAAAATATGAAGGTGTGTGTGAAAACGTTGGAATTAGCCAGCCAAATGCGATTAAAAAATCAAAGAATAAATGTTTTAAACAGCCCTTGTAGGTGATATTAACACGTGGTATGAAATGTCTCAATTTGGTGTTTGTGAGGGGAGTGTAGAAGTCCTGTTTTGTCTAGTGTGTTCTTAACAACATTGTATGGCTGTTTACAACAGAAAGACCATTCTCTATCCTACAAATGTTTCAGCAGTTTACCTATTTGCATAGTGTCTCACAAGAGCCATTACTTGAGTTGTTCAAAGACAATCATACTTAAATTCTTTCTTTGCTCTGCTGTACTAGTGTAATTTGGGATGTCATTTGAGTTAAAATCTAAAGATATCACTGAAAAGTTTGCCATGCCATGTTCACGTTTAAATCCAACTTCTAACCTTACAAAAAGTTGACTATAGGATATTTACACGTGGTGGCTGTAAATATTTATGTCAAAGTGATAACTCACACATCTCTCTAAGCTTTTTGGCTATGGATAATCCTAACTGAATACATTCAGACTCAAAGTTTAGATTTTCCTGCCAGATATTATGAAGAATTCCAGATAAGTGCAGAATATCAGTCATTAATTGCTTGCAGTTGGTTTTAATGGACTTGGCAGTGATCTGGCTCAAACTGCCTTATTACTGACTTCCACTCTCCATATGTCTTTAAATGCTGTGAGTTGATGGGTGTCCATTACCTATCAGTGTATGCCAACCTTACCATCATTACCTATCAGTGTATGCCGACCTTACCATCACTTATGAGGTTGCATAATGCACAATTATGCCCAAAATCATAAATCGAAATAAATAGATCAATTTTGTATGAGTAATGATATAGCTATATAGTGCACACAAAATCACAGTATGGGCGGTGGGGGCGTAGCTGCCACTGTTGTGCCCTTGAGCAACGCACTTAAAGTTGCTCTTGGAGAGACTGGCCATGGTGAAATTGATAGTTGACAAACGTAAGTCGCTTTGGTTAAAGGCGTCTGCTAAATGCATAAATGTAAAAGAAATGTAAATGACTTGTAAATCTATCAGAAGAGTGTGATACAATGTACTTT
The DNA here is from genome assembly GCA_015244755.2 of Tenualosa ilisha. Taxonomy (NCBI): domain Eukaryota; kingdom Metazoa; phylum Chordata; class Actinopteri; order Clupeiformes; family Clupeidae; genus Tenualosa; species Tenualosa ilisha. Next base: position 1,174,331 of record PYXC01000992.1, on the reverse strand, counting down.
TTCAGGGTCTTCACAGCAGATACTTTCACAGCTCAGAATAACCAACTACACATACAGACCGCAACTCCTTCACAGTTATTAGGAATGATCTCAGTAATGCCTGATTAAATTATTTTGGACAAAGTTGACTAGAATTTCTATTAAAATGAGATTCAAGTAAAAATCTGAATAGCCTTAATAAGCACACTAAACTGTTCACTAAATCAATCATTTTGCTTGAACTGACTATGGCAAGACAAACTTGCAGAATGAATGAGAAAGTGTACAAAGTGTGCATAGCCCTGCAAACTGCATAGTGTAAGAGGATATATGAGCATTCTAATTCTAAAACAGTCACTCTGACAGAAACCACAAATACAAAGAAATAAAATAGGCTTTGCATTTATGAACTGCTTCACAGGAAGCCATACTTCTACTCGACATAGCAGTTTAGACAGCTACTGCATGGAACAGAATCAATCTAGGTCAGCAAACAGCTCAGGCATTCTCCTCCATATCACTCTGAGTCTCTGAATAGGCATGGGAGATTGAAAAGGCCATAAGAAATTCTGTGACTATAGTTTTAAATTAGGCTTAACACTTTTCTTTGCAACGGAATGGGAGAGGGTTGAGTCTCACAGTGATCACCATTCATTAATAACATTACCTGGTAAAGAAGAGCATCATAAGATTGCAAAAGCAGACACTAGACATGCTATAAGTTGCCACAGAGACTTAAAATGCCCCTCATCACCCTCCTGGGCTCTAGCACATTATTGGTATCTAAAATCCCAAGCACAAAAACATCTCTGAAAGGTAGAATTTCTATCCAGTTTACACCATTATTTAATTCCTTCCAAGTAATACTAACGTATTTTCAACTACATATGTGACATGATTTCAAATCTTCAGGAATTTAGATTTGAAGAAAAAACACTGGATAGTTAATGTCTGCGATGAAATATACAGTAAGTTTAACCATTTTTATATGCAACAAGGTGGTTAAATGTATGAAAAATTATTTTACCAGAGTAGAGAACTTAGATCCAGTATCTGTGAAGTCAAGACAAGCACTATTGTCATGTGGACTCTTCTGTAAAGTATTTCCAGCAGACAGAGTGCTGTCATTGTAGGATGTGACAAACTTGAAGTCACTGGTACGTGACCCTGTGGTCATATAGGCATCATAGTTGTAAGCACTACGGAGAGTTCCAGTTCCATCAACATCTGCATAGTTGGGAGGTAAATATGCACTGGGAATGGCTACTGCTCCATCAAACAACAGTCTGGGCTTCCTCCTGTGGCAAACCCTTATGGCCACAATCAGAATGATGAAAGTCAGGAAAAATGTGGAAACAGACACCAGAGCAATGATCAGATAAGATGTGAGTTTAGAGTTGCTCTCTTCATAAGACATGTCTTTCAGCTCAGGAACTTCAGCCAAGTTATCAGAGATGAGTAAATATACGGCACAGGTTGTAGAGAGAGAGGGCTGTCCATTATCTTTCACTGAGATCACAAGGTTCTGCTTCATGCTGTCAGAATCAGAAATGTCTCTCTGAGCCCTGATCTCTCCACTGTGGAGACCAACAGTGAAAAGTCCCGGATCAGTGGACTTGACAATCTGATATGACAGCCACGCGTTCTGTCCAGAGTCAGCATCAACAGCAATCACTTTGGAGACCAGCGAGCCAGAAAGAGCAGCTTTAGGAACCATCTCAGTCATGAAGGAGTTTCCTTCTGGAGTAGGGTATAATATCTGAGGAGAGTTATCATTCTCATCTGTTATGAACACACTCACAGTCACATTGCTGCTGAGTGGAGGAGAACCATTGTCTCTGGCTACAACCTGAACTTTGAAGCTTCTGAACTGCTCATAGTCAAAGGCCCTCACAGCATGGATCACCCCTGTGTCTCCATTAATGGATAAATATGAGGAGACCGGAACACCATTGACTTCACTGGGCAACAGAGAGTAGAACACTGTGCCATTCTGTCTCCAGTCTGGGTCTCTGGCAGTAACAGAACAGATAGAGGAGCCAGGCTTGTTATTCTCAGTCACATATGCACTGTAAGACTGCTCTTCAAATACAGGGGGATTATCATTCACATCAGATACAGAGAGATGGATAATTTTAGTGGATGACAATGGTGGATTTCCCTCATCAGTGGCAATAACAGTAATATTGTAATCTGTGACTTGTTCACGGTCTAAGTTCCTTGTTGTTACAAGAGAATAATAGTTTTCAATAGAGGGATTTAACTTAAAGGGCACATTTTGTTGTATAGTGCAGCGTAACTGGCGGTTCCCCTCTGAATCATCATCCTGAACATTAATAATGCCCACCTCTGTACCTGGTGAAGCATTTTCAGTAATTGGATTTTTCAGTGATTTCACATAAATCATAGGTGCATTGTCATTCATGTCAGTTACATCGATAACAACTTTTGCACTTGAGGCTAAGCCAAAACCATCTTTTGCTTGAACTGTTATCTCAAAGTCAGTCTGTTCTTCAAAGTCAATTGGTCCAGCTACCTTTATCTCTCCACTAACTTTATCTATTGTAAAAAGTCTGGCAGCTTTGTCAGATATAAGACTGAATACATAAGTGACCTCACCATTCCCTCCTTCATCTGCGTCTGTGGCAGTTACCGTTAGAACCTGAGTGTCAACAGGCGAATTTTCAGGTAAAGAGACTTTATAAATTGACTGACTAAATACAGGTCGGTTATCATTGATATCCAAAACGGTGACGTGTATGGTCGCGCTACCGGATCTCTGAGGAGTGCCTCCATCAACGGCGGTGAGTAATAACGTCAACTCCTGCCGCTCTTCACGGTCGAGCTCTTTGTCTAAAGCCAATTCGCTGTATTTCACTCCATCGGCATTAGACTGAACAAACAAACTGAAATGATCGTTCTTCTCCAGTGTATAGCTTTGAATGCCGTTTCTACCCACATCGGAATCCTTCGCCATATCCAAAGAAAAGCGTGCACCTTTGATCGCCGATTCTGGAATCGACAGTTTAATTTCATCGTTTGGAAATTGCGGTGAGTTGTCATTTATATCCTGAATCTGTAGTAAAATTCTATGCAGCTCCAGCGGATTCTCCATAACTAATTCATATTTCAAAGAGCACGTTGTCTTTGATCCACACATTTCCTCTCTATCAATTTTTTCAACAATCTTTAGTTCCCCAGTCTGGACATTCAGGTCACAATACCGTTTTCGACTGCCCTTCAAATCTATTCGAGCACTGCGCAGTGATAATCCCCTGGCATCGAGTCCGAGATCCTTGGCTATATTTCCAATCACACCTCCTGGTTTCATCTCCTCTGGAATAGAATATGTCAGATCACCGTGGCTAGTGTGAAATCTGAGAACAAAAAATGCCACCCAAAGCACTCCATTTGGAAACAAGATGCAATTAATTGTTATCTTCATGTTGACAACCCAGTATCAACGACTTAAACCGTCGGAAATTTTAGAAAAGCTCAAATACAATCAGGCTAACACACAACGCTATAGACACTATGCACACTGTGAATGGTTCATCAAAGCACAGGGATGGCGCTTACTTCACCGAATTTACCATTTCAATATTATAGCAGTGGGTGGAGTGGTGAAAATAAATGCACTGCCTTAGCCAATAGCGACACTCAGAGTGCCTGGATAAAACTACAAGGAATGATAATACTGTAAACAGCTTTCTCTCATGTTTTTGTTTTAAATAGCTTGTCTTATTTGTTTAGTGAACAAGACAGGAACATTTGTGAAATATACTTCTTCAGTTAAAAAATGCTACAATGTAATGTGATAACAATTGATGTTTTTTAAATGATCCACCAATTCTGGAACAGATGATGGAAGTAGGCCATTTTAAAGTCTCCCATGTTGCAATGAATCAACTTCTCAATGAACATTTAGGTTACTGATGCAACCTACTGTTCTTGTTTCGGCAAACTCCTGAGGTAAGGAGACCGTCCGACCTGACTATCACCTATTACTACCATAATAATAATTATTATAATAATAACAAAAATATTACCATTTAACACTAGAGTATCCAAATTCCAAGCCCAAGATCCACACAGATGTCAGTCATGTAGCTTGGTTTCCTTCGCCTGATACTTTGACAGCACTTTTATACTCATGAAGTGCATATTGGTAGACTAAGTTTGTGAGGAGGGTGTTTGAAAAAAAAAACCCTGCAAACTGCCAGTGCTATATATATATATATTGTTATTGCATTCTGTTATTGCATTGCTGCATTCTGCTTCCAAAGTGAGTTATCACTTTCACTTCCATGACAGCAAGCACACAGCACACACAAAATTACATCTTCAGATGTGTACTACTTGTATAATGTTAAGGTGAATAGGTGTGAGCCTATAAATGGTGATGTCAAACAGATCTTTGGCCTGTGGCTTGGAGCCACAGCTGCCTCCTGATGTCAGAACCACAGCTAACCAGCAACTCACACTGGACATAAAGAGATGAAAAATTCACCAACAGATAAATAGATGAACAACAAATCTGGTCACCAGACCCAAACTGTGATGCATAAAATGTCACATTCAATATGTTTAATGTCTCCCATCACATAATAGACTGCTGTCTAATGACACAGGTGAAGATTTTAAGCTTGAGATATAAAGCATAGATAATTATTAGAGCTCTAACGGAATAATAACTTTGCCAACCTCAGGATAGGCCTTGCTGCGCTACAGCACACACAAATTATCAGACTGATGTATAAACAAATATTCTCTAATAAAATATAAAATAAAATAAACAATATGGTTACTCAAATATTTCTTATATATCTTCACGTATCAAAAACTTGAAGTAGCTTGACTATATCAGAAAAGTTCTGCTTCATAGGACTAGGTGTTTAGATCCCTATGATCACTCAATGTTCAGAAGTTTAAACCTAATATTTGGCCCTACCTGCAACACATTGGCTCCCAAAAAACAAACCCTGTAGTAGGATATAAACCATGTTGTCATAATATTCATAATTACACACATTACATATTTTGTTCATGAAGGTATGCAATAGTACGACCACATAAGGTGGCTTTATAGCAGTGGGCCTGAATGGATAGGCTAGTCATAAAGCTGAAGCACTGAAACCTCTACTTAGTTATACCACTACCAGCTTTGCAGGGAAGCAATCTTGCCCTTCAATACTGAAAACAACACTGTAACCAGAATAAAATAAATCTCCCAGTTTCAGTGTGCTATTTGGGTCAAATGTGTCAAATATTTGAAAGAAGATAAACGGCAACTTTTAAGGATAACACAAACTTTACAATGAAATATCTGACAGCATAAAAAAGTGTTTCATAAGGGATATCTAGACTAGCAACACTATTACTTTACTTAAGACCATCAGCTGATCAGCATGCTTAAGCACAATGAACATGCTGGTAGGGAAAAGCTATGAATCAGTTTTGATACATCATCTAAATAAGTCCTCAAAGGGCACCATGTTTACGTCTGTTATACGGCATACCTTCCTAAACTGCTATTTCAAAACAAATATTATCAGCTTAAGATATACTGTACATCAGGGCTATTCAATTAGAAATTAATTCGGCTCAGATTTTAAAACCAAGGACTTAAACTGGGCTGCATATTTTCGGTGGGGAAATACGTAGGGGTTGGGTGGGGGGTGCGACAGGCAGTCTGCCATTACTTTAACGCAATATTATGGTAGAGATAATATCAATGCAATATCCATAAAAGAGAGAGATGTTTACTTTAAATACTGTTTAATTAACAGTACTGTATTTCTGAATAGGCCTGATTAATCCAAAACTTAGCATGAGGAAAGAAAGGTCTGAGTGTTTTGCTCTTCTGTCTGGAGAATCGGCTGGGCCACAAGAGGGTGGTCTCTGGCCGCATGTGGCCGTGGGTCGCTAATTGAATAGGCCTGCTGTACATCCTATAACTTATGAAAGTGTTTCAGAATGTATAAGGGTGTTTACCAGAGTTGAGACCTTTGATCCAGTATCAGTGAAATCAAGGAAATCACTATTATCACGTGGACTCTTCTGTAAAGTAGTTCCAGCAGACAGAGTGTTGTCATTGTAGGATGTGACAAACTTGAAGTCACTGGTACGTGACCCTGTGGTCATATAGGCATCATAGTTGTAAGCACTACGGAGAGTTCCAGTTCCATCAACATCTGCATAGTTGGGAGGTAAATATGCACTGGGAATGGCTACTGCTCCATCAAACAACAGTCTGGGCTTCCTCCTGTGGCAAACCCTTATGGCCACAATCAGAATGATGAAAGTCAGGAAAAATGTGGAAACAGACACCAGAGCAATGATCAGATAAGATGTGAGTTTAGAGTTGCTCTCCTCATAAGACATGTCTTTCAGCTCAGGAACTTCAGCCAAGTTATCAGAGATGAGTAAATATACGGCACAGGTTGTAGAGAGAGAGGGCTGTCCATTATCTTTCACTGAGATCACAAGGTTCTGCTTCATGCTGTCAGATTCAGATATGTCTCTCTGAGCCCTGATCTCTCCACTGTGGAGACCAATAGTGAAAAGTCCCAGATCAGTGGACTTGACAATCTGATATGACAGCCACGCGTTCTGTCCAGAGTCAGCATCAACAGCAATCACTTTGGAGACCAGCGAGCCAGAAAGAGCAGCTTTAGGAACCATCTCAGTCATGAAGGAGTTTCCTTCTGGAGTAGGGTATAATATCTGAGGAGAGTTATCATTCTCATCTGTTATGAACACACTCACAGTCACGTTGCTGCTGAGTGGAGGAGAACCATTGTCTCTGGCTACAACCTGAACTTTGAAGCTTCTGAACTGCTCATAGTCAAAGGCCCTCACAGCATGGATCACCCCTGTGTCTCCATTAATGGATAAATATGAGGAGACCGGAACACCATTGACCTCACTGGGCAACAGAGAGTAGAACACTGTGCCATTCTGTCTCCAGTCTGGGTCTCTGGCAGTAACAGAACAGACAGAGGACCCAGGCTTGTTATTCTCACTCACATATGCACTGTAGGACTGCTCCTCAAATACAGGGGGATTATCATTCACATCAGAGACAGAGAGGTGGATAATCTTAGAGGAAGATAAAGGTGGATTTCCCTTATCAGTGGCTATTAGTGTAATGTTATAGTCTGCAATCTTTTCTCGATCTAAACCGCTTGTTGTTACTAGGGAGTAATATTTCTTAATAGATGGAATGAATTTAAATGGTACATCATGTTGAATGGAGCAAAGCACCTGACTATTTCCATTTGAGTCTTCATCTTGCACATGAATAATTCCCACCTCTGTACCAGGGGCTGCATTTTCAGGAACTGGATTTTTCAATGACTTAACATTAATTACAGGTGCATTGTCATTTACATCAATTATGTCTATAATAACTTTTGCACTTGAGGCTAAACCGAAGCCATCCTTTGCCTGAACTCTGATTTCATAATCACTTTCATCTTCGAAGTCGATTGGTCCAGCTACTTTTATCTCTCCTGTCATTTTATCTAATACAAACAGTTCAACCGCTTTATCAGATATAAGGCTGAATTCATACGTGACTTCGCCATTTACCCCTTCATCTGCATCCGTAGCACTGACAGTACTAGCCAATGTGCCAATGGGAGTATTCTCAGCTAAACTCACTTTATAAACAGGTTCACTGAATATAGGTCTATTATCGTTGGCGTCCAAGACAGTGACGTGTATCGTTGCCGTACCGTATTTCTGAGGAGCACCTCCATCAACAGCAGTAAGCAACAACGACAATTCCTGCTGCTCTTCACGATCAAGCTCTTTGTCTAAAACCAGTTCGCTGTGTTTTACTCCATCAGAATTTGTCTGTACTGACAAGCTGAAATGGTCATTCTTCTCTAGTGAATAGCTTTGAATACCGTTTCTACCCACATCCTTGTCCTGAGCCACATCTAAAGGAAAGCGTGCGCCTTTGTCCGCTGATTCTGGAATCGACAGTTTGATTTCATCGTTTGGAAAACGCGGTGAGTTGTCATTTATATCCAGAATTTGCAATAAGATACCATGTAACTCCAAAGGATTTTCTAAAACCAATTCATATTTTAAAGAACATGACGATTTTGAGCCACATATTTCCTCTCTGTCAATCCTGTCGGAAACCACCAGTTCACCTGTCTGTGTATTCAGTTCGCAAAACCTTTTGCGGTTGCCATTCAAGTCTATTCGAGCACTGCGTTGTGACAGTCCCCTAGCATCCAGTCCGAGATCCTTCACGATATTTCCGACCACAGCTGCCCTTTTCATTTCCTCAGGGATAGAATAGCTAAGATCGCCATGGCAGCCACGAAATCCGATGATAAAAAATATCCAGGTCAGACTATTTGTTACCAAGAACGAACTGCCTCCCATCTTCATATTTGAAGGTCAATAAAACCACACCTTTGTAGATCACAAGGAAAGTCGGAAACAGGCGATATAAAATGTCAAGCACTTATGTCCAAGATGGATGGAATAAATGCTCACATTGCCCTCACCATTCCTCCACAGACTGGACTGGATGGCACTGCTACACCGCGTCCCATTTGAATATTATACGAGTGGGTGAAAAGGAAAATTGAATTGCATTACGTTGGTCAATAGCGACACCCTCAGTACTTTGCTAGAAGTACCACGCATTGTAAAATTTTGAGAGAGAGGGGTATAATCGTGGCCTTCCTCTTGCCTTTGTTTCCACTCCTTCCTCCTAAAGTTATATGTACTACATAATAACAGCACGGTGTAGAGAGCAAACTTAATATTCACATAAAAACAGAATAAACAACTAAGTCTTGTATGAATTGTTGGCATACATGTATCACTCTTGTGACAATTTCTATTACATTCCAAAAATAAACCCATTCAGCTTCCACACATTTTTTTAAAAGCTTCACTTTAAAAAGCAGTGTTGATTTGCAATGTTACTGCATACTCTGCAGGCTGCTTTGGCAAAACATTCCAAGAAGTGAGGTCCTACAGGTATCCTACTTCAAGTCAAACTAAACAGTCATATTGCCTTGACGTCCAATGCCAAAAGTAGGCCTTGTTATGGGGGAAACTGTAGGCCCTATTATGGGGGAAACTCTAGGATGAAATAACTGGTAAACGCCAAGCTTATGTTGCCATTACCAACAAAATTGGGTATTTGCAGAGTTGTACTGCATTCCCTAACCATAACTTTCGGAGACCTTAAACTCTGACAATGGTACCTACAGACAGGGTGATGATGGCATAACTTAAAGGACAATCTTGCTTCCATAAGATGATAATACTGTGCAGCAATATGAAAAGGACTGTAAAACAGCAATTTAGTAAAACCAATATCTGAAATTAATAAGTCGTGTTTGTGTGCGTATAAAATGTGATGACCATCCTAAAGCAAATAACGTACCGGGAATACCAACAACATACATAATCACCTTCCCTGAAATTACTGCAGATTGATATAGAAAGATTAAGATTTCCAAAAGTAGCCAAAAGTATTACACAGATCACAGTTTACACTAAATGCACATATGGGTATTATTTATGTGATAGAAAATATTTACCAGAGTGGAGAACTTTGATCCATCAGTGAAGTTAAGGAAGTCGCTATTGTCTTGTGAGCTTTTCTTAAGTGTATTACCAGCAGACAGAGTGTTGTCATTGTAGGTCGTAACAAATTTAAAGTCACTGGTACGTGACCCTGTGGTCATGTAGGCATCATAGTTGTAAGCACTACGGAGAGTTCCAGTTCCATCAACATCTGCATAGTTGGGAGGTAAATATGCACTGGGAATGGCTACTGCTCCATCAAACAACAGTCTGGGCTTCCTCCTGTGACAAACCCTTATGGCCACAATCAGAATGATGAAAGTCAGGAAAAATGTGGAAACAGACACCAGAGCAATGATCAGATAAGATGTGAGTTTCGAGTTGCTCTCCTCATAAGACATGTCTTTCAGCTCAGGAACTTCAGCCAAGTTATCAGAGATGAGTAAATATACGGCACAGGTTGTAGAGAGAGAGGGCTGTCCGTTATCTTTCACTGAGATCACAAGGTTCTGCTTCATGCTGTCAGATTCAGAAATGTCTTTCTGAGCCCTGATCTCTCCACTGTGAAGACCAATAGTGAAAAGTCCCGGATCAGTGGATTTGACAATCTGATATGACAGCCACGCGTTCTGTCCAGAGTCAGCATCAACAGCAATTACTTTGGAGACCAGCGAGCCAGAAAGCGCAGCTTTAGGAACCATCTCAGTCATGAAGGAGTTTCCTTCTGGAGTAGGGTATAATATCTGAGGAGAGTTATCATTCTCATCTGTTATGAACACACTCACAGTCACGTTGCTGCTGAGTGGAGGAGAACCATTGTCTCTGGCTACAACCTGAACTTTGAAGCTTCTGAACTGCTCATAGTCAAAGGCCCTCACAGCATTGATCACCCTGTGTCTCCATTAATGGATAAATATGAGGAGACCGGAACACCATTGACCTCACTGGGCAACAGAGAGTAGAACACTGTGCCATTCTGTCTCCAGTCTGGGTCTCTAGCAGTAACAGAACAGACAGAGGAGCCAGGCTTGTTATTCTCACTCACATATGCACTATAAGACTGCTCTTCAAATACAGGGGGATTATCATTCACATCAGAGACAGAGAGTTGGATAATTTTAGATGATGACAACGGTGGATAACCTCCATCCATGGCTATAAGAGTTATATTGTAAGCTGTGACTTGTTCACGGTCTAACTCATCTGTTGTGACAAGAGAATAGTAATTTTCAATAGATGGATTCAATTTAAAAGGAATATTCTCTTGAATGGAGCATCCTAACTTACGGTTACCTTCTGAGTCTTCATCTTGTACATTGATAATGGCCACCTCTGTATCTGGAGCAGCATTTTCAGGAATTGGATTTTTCAGTGATTTAACATTGATCACAGGTGCATTATCATTCACGTCAGTGATATCTATAATAACTTTGGCATTTGAAGCCAAGCCAGAACCATCCTTGGCCTGAACTCTGAGCTCATAGTCACTTTTCTCTTCAAAGTCAATGGGTCCAGTCACCTTAATTTCTCCAGTGAATTTATCAATAGAGAAGAGTCTGGCTGCTTTATCAGATATGCGACTGAATTCATATGTGACCTCTCCATTCGCTCCTTCATCTGCATCAGTAGCACTTACAGTAACAACCACTCTACCTAAAATGGAATTTTCTGGTAAACTGGCCTGATACACTAACTGATTAAAGACTGGTAAATTGTCGTTGGCATCTAAGACAGTAACTTGTATGACAGCAGTGCCGGATCTCTGAGGAGTACCGCCGTCTACAGCAGTAAATAGTAATGAAAGCTCTTGCTGCTGCTCACGATCGAGCTCTCTGTCTAAAACCAACTCACTATATTTCCCTCCGTCTAGATTAGAATGCACAGCCAATGTAAAATGCGCATTCTTCTCGAGTACATAATTCTGAATGCCATTTATTCCTACGTCGGAATCGTGCGCCTCATCCAGTGGAAAGCGTGCGCCTTTAACAGCGGACTCTTGGATTTCCAGTTTGATTTCACTGTTTGGAAATCGAGGTGAGTTGTCATTTATGTCCTCGATTTGGAGTAAAATTCGATGTAGCTCAAGTGGGTTTTCTAAGACTAATTCGTATTTCAAAGGACACGATGCCTTTGAGCCACACAACTCTTCTCTATCAATAATTTCAGCAATGATTAGATCGCCAGTCTGGGCATTTATTTCACAAAAGCGTTTGCGACTACCTTTCGTATCAATTCGAGCGTTGCGCTGTGATATTCCTTTTAAATCTAGTCCGAGATCCTTCGCTATATTTCCGACCACTGATCCTCGTTCCATCTCCTCGGGCAGGGAATAACGGAGATCGCCATGACTGACGCGAAATCTGATAATAAAAGATACCATCCAGAGTATTCCACTTGGAGACGAGAAACAACGTAGGCCCATCTTCATCCTGGACAGCTGTGTTATTTACGCACGCCAATAAGGCTATTTAAGTCAAAAAGAAAATGTATCCGAAACACAATGCCTGATCATGTGTCCATCACAGCGCCATTAGTATACCTAGAGCTCTTGTAAATGTATTATAATGATGGGTGGAGAGGTTCAGCTAAGGGAGATAGGTTGGCCAATAGCGACACTCTGAGTATTCTGTAAAAACTACAACGCGTAATGCCGCTCATGCGATTCTCTCAAACGTCATGACAAAAATCTCTACCTCAGTCAAAAATAAACATCCACAAACACTATCATGTCGTTCACAAAGGATGACTATCTCCATGCACAAACACATTTTTCTGATTTTCTAACCAACTACATTGCAGGATGATTAATTAATGAACTACTGAACTACTTGATGTACTTCTCACACTATATAGTTAGTATAGTCTTATCTCAAACATCAGAGTATGACCAATGTCACAGATTAATTTCCAAGCTAGCATGCACCTCAAATGATGCAAAACTCTCCTATGCTATAAAATTCAGTTTGGGTGTAGGAGGCTGCTACAAATACAGTGTGAATGGATAAATCATTTTCAGTCACACTGAGGTTAAAAAGAGGAGAGTGTCAAGCAAGCAGATCTACAGCAAACAACAGCTGGATAATAGAGAGGGGATGAGGAGGTCAATAGAACAGCATAAACATCACTGACTTTACAGTCGAACTAAATGACACAGTTTTGTTGACATAAAGGGTGAGGCCTGTATCAGTTTTACCCAATTTGTCACACCAGCCAAGACAATACTTTACCTTCACACAAGCCAAAAGATACTGATGTTTCATATTTAACACAAGCAACATGAGCAGCAACAATGCAGGGTCTATGATCGGCTCTTTCACCTCCTCAAGGCAAAGTGAGGAAAAAAGAAACACGCATAGACTCAGTGAAGTAGATAGTGCAGCAAAAACCATGCAACCTGACCAACAGTGCTCACATCATGCCACCCAGATTGTAGAAATGAAAAAAATAAATTCAACAACCTCTCGATCAATTTATCAAATAACCTAAACTAGTTGAAACTAAAATAATAAGATAAAAAAAAAAAAAAACATTAAACATGCAGAAGTGTGCAATGCTAAACCTTTTTTGTACCTATCATACCTAACATACATTAATTGACAACTGAGTACATGTTTATTCTGCCTGGTGATATGTAACTGCCAAAACTTATTTTGAAGTGACAATCCACAATAATACATTCAGTGTTAGTAAAGATCCCAGAATAGCCATGTTCTACACACCTGACCAAATTATTAAATGTAATAAAAAGTAACATACATAAAAACTTCATGCATGATTGATAAACAGACACAGCAACCTCAAAGTTTTCTGACCACGAATGCACAAAATATTAGCTTTGAGATTAGAGAACGATTAGAGAAAGATCCTTTCTCAGTCAAGATAGTCGATACTCTCATTATTACTCTTCTTCAAATTATTTCCTGCAGTGTATTACCATTATAAGAGCTGATTGGTACGTGACCCTGTGGTCATATAGGCAACACAGTTGTAAGCATTTTAAAGTTCCAGTTCAAACAACATCTGCATAGTTGGGAGGTAAATATGCACTGGAAATGGCTACTGCTCCATCAAACAACAGTCTGGGCTTTCTCATGCAAAATGTGAAAACAGACACAAGAGGAATGATCAGATAAGATGTGAGTTTAGAGTTACTCTCCTCATAAGATGTCTTTCAGTTCAGGGACTTCAGCTGGAGCAGAGATGAGTAAATATAATCATATACACCTGTTTACCCTGTGAGCCTAAAGCTAGCAATATTATTGATGATTGTGCAGGATTATGTCTAACAGACCACAGCATTAAAACTATGAATTGCTAACAATAAATTACTAACCTGTGGGCTGTAGATAAATAAGTCATATCTTAAACCTATTCTGAAACCAACAAATAATGTCCATTCAGTGATTAAAGTGTAATAACAAACAAGCTTCTCCCTTTACTTCCTAATTGGTAGGAATCAGACAATACGGGCACTATATTTCAAGTGCTCCTCCAGAGGGCTGTCGAGGCGACAGGCCGCTGTCCACATCAGTGGTGCTGAAATCATGTCGAACGTAAGCGAAGGCCACACTCAGACAGGATGCGATCTGCAGTGAGAGGCGTATATTTTTTATTTTTTATTTTTTTATTTTCTGCTTGCATTGGCAGTGAGCGTTTGCCGCTGCACTTGGCGGCTCGCCCTGAACGCACTGAACAGATAAAAATGTTAAATTCTGAACGGAAAAACGGCTTACACGGTATAAGATTAGATTACGTTAAAAGCACTAAGCGTTTTCCTTTTAGTGTAGTTTTGAAGACCTAATTAAATAGGGATGTATATCTTTTTCAGAGATGACAAACTTTTGCTTCAGAGGGGTGCAAGAGGCAAAGTGGTAACGTGTGTCAAACGGCAGTGCTAGAGACTCCATTACTCGGTTTACTCCAATACTCGGTTCATAACGTCGGTTTAGCATCAAACGGAGTCTGATATGTTAAACCTACGGGAATGTGTTGCGGTAAATTGTAGGCTTTCATCCAAAATTTCTCACTGCTGCTTTGAAGCAATTTCAAAGGCACCGTGTACGTTAAATTCAAACCAACTAAGAAACTATCATGTATGTAATAATAACAATCATTTAAATAATTTGTATTTAATTTGTTTGTAATAATAAATGTACGCAAATAAGTTTTTTCTTTTTCCCACACGAAATTGCACCAGTTGCACCAAATATTCAAAACAGCGTAATTTATACCTAGGAGAGCATAATAATTTACCAGAATGGAGCATTTGGATCTATTCTCCGTGAAGTCAAGTGCAGTGAAGTTTAGACAGTCGGAGTGGTACCAGAAGGCAGAGTGTTGTCATTGCAGGATGGCATTAGAATAGGATTACACATGTTTAATGTGTAAATATCGCAGTAAAATCTTTTGCAAAAATGCTTCCCATAGGTAAGTTAGCCACTGACTAAAACACAATGTTGTTGCAGCCACACAAATCTAAAATATTACAACCAACCACGGAAGAGCCTTTCTCTTAAGAATGAAAATTCTCAACTTCTCAACAGTAAAAGCATGCCTACCTCTCCTGCATGAAAAAAAAATCTTTTACCTCTATCTTTCCTCAACAGTGGTCGCCTCCTATTCAGTATACGACAGGGACACCAGCAGCCAGTATCGTGAGAAGACTATTGTCTTCCACCTGACGAACTTGATGTCACTTGTGCAAGATGCAGGCGTCATAAATGTGTCATAATTGCAACAACCACCTAGAATTTCAGTTATATCAACCTCAACAAAGTTTGTAAGGAAGTGGCACTTGGAATGGTGACTGCTTCAGCAAACAATACTTTCACGTCGGGCAAAGTCAAAATGTAATGAGACAATAAAACTAAACAAAATTAAAAACGACAGATACGAGAGCAATTATCCGATAAAGTGAGATTGTACAGTTGTAATCTTCGTAATACATGCTCTTTGGTTCAGGAACTTTAGACCTGAGACCTGAGAGATGACTGAGTAAATATATGGGACACGTTGTAGAAAGAGAGGACTGTCCGTTATCTTACAATAAGATTACAAGCTTTCCTACGTGTGCGTAACAGATGCGGAACGCAATGTTAGAGACGACATTATCGTCGGTTTAGCATCAGGCTGGGTCTGATGCCGTTATGTTTCAGGACAGTATAAGAATGGGATAGTAAATAGCTAGTTTTAAAACAAAAGTTCTCACTTCTGTTTTAAAGCAGTTTAAAAGAGAACATGCATGCGAACAGTTCTTTGTAGAATAATATTTTGAATAATAAGTACATAACACTGCATATAGTGAGTCTATAATAATTGTTTTTCACCACGCAATATCACACCAAAACCTTGGTGTAGCATCTGCTTAGGAGAACATTACTAATATTTACCAGAGTGGAGCATTTAGATCCATTCTCAGTGAAGTCAAGTGCAGTGAAGTTTAGACAGTCACTGTTGTCTCCTGGGCTCCTCTTCAGAGTGGTACCAGAAGGCAGAGTGTTGTCATTGTAGGATGTAACAAACTTGAAGTCACTGGTACGTGACCCTGTGGTCATATAGGCATCATAGTTGTAAGCACTACGGAGAGTTCCAGTTCCATCAACATCTGCATAGTTGGGAGGTAAATATGCACTGGGAATGGCTACTGCTCCATCAAACAACAGTCTGGGCTTCCTCCTGTGGCAAACCCTTATGGCCACAATCAGAATGATGAAAGTCAGGAAAAATGTGGAAACAGACACCAGAGCAATGATCAGATAAGATGTGAGTTTAGAGTTGCTCTCCTCATAAGACATGTCTTTCAGCTCAGGAACTTCAGCCAAGTTATCAGAGATGAGTAAATATACGGCACAAGTTGTAGAGAGAGAGGGCTGTCCATTATCTTTCACTGAGATCAAAAGGTTTTGCTTCATGCTGTCAGATTCAGAAATGTCTCTCTGAGCCCTGATCTCTCCACTGTGGAGACCAATAGTGAAAAGTCCCGGATCAGTGGACTTGACAATCTGATATGACAGCCACGCGTTCTGTCCAGAGTCAGCATCAACAGCAATCACTTTGGAGACCAGCGAGCCAGAAAGAGCAGCTTTAGGAACCATCTCAGTCATGAAGGAGTTTCCTTCTGGAGTAGGGTATAATATCTGAGGAGAGTTATCATTCTCATCTGTTATGAACACACTCACAGTCACGTTGCTGCTGAGTGGAGGAGAACCATTGTCTCTGGCTACAACCTGAACTTTGAAGCTTCTGAACTGCTCATAGTCAAAGGCCCTCACAGCATGGATCACCCCTGTGTCTCCATTAATGGATAAATATGAGGAGACCGGAACACCATTGACCTCACTGGGCAACAGAGAGTAGAACACTGTGCCATTCTGTCTCCAGTCTGGGTCTCTGGCAGTAACAGAACAGACAGAGGAGCCAGGCTTGTTATTCTCAGTCAAATATGCACTGTAGGACTGCTCCTCAAATATGGGGGGGTTATCATTGACGTCTGCCACAAAAAGATGAATAATCTTTGAGGAAGTCATGGGTGGACTGCCTTCATCGGTAGCAGTAATTGTAACATTGTACTCATACATAAACTCACGGTCCAACTCAGCTGTTGTTACCAGTGAAAAATAATTCTTTATTGACTGATTTAATTTGAAAGGAACATTTCCCAGAATAGCGCACCGAACCTGCCTGTTTCCATCAGAGTCTTTATCTTGCACGTTTATTATACCTACTTCTGTACCCGGTAGTGTATCTTCTGGAATGCGCTCGTTAAGGGATTTGATTAATATAACAGGTGCGTTGTCGTTAACATCAGTAATGTCTATAACAATTTTGGCATTAGAGGCCAGTCCAGCTCCATCCTTTGCCTGGACACGGATTTCATAATTACTCTCTTCCTCGAAATCTATTGGTCCTATGACTTTAATTTCTCCACTGACTTTATCGATAGAGAAAAGCCTGGCTGCTTCATCGGATATGCGACTGAAGTCATACGTTACCTCGCCATTTGCACCTTCATCCGCATCTACTGCACTCACTGTAACCACAACGGTGCCTGCTGATGAGTTTTCGGGTAGTGTAACCTGATAGACTGGCTGACTGAAAACTGGCAAATTATCGTTAGCATCCAGAACAGTGACGTGTATGGTTGCAGTGCCGGATCTCTGCGGTGTTCCCCCATCATTTGCAGTAAGTAGCAACCTCACCTCTCGCTGCTGTTCACGATCCAGCTCTTTATCTAAAACAAGCTCGCTGTATTTTCCCCCATCCGAATTAGAATGTACAGCTAAAATGAAATAGTCGTTCTTTTCCAGAAAATAGCTTTGAATTCCGTTCCTTCCTATATCTGAGTCGTGTGCTTCATCTAAAGGGAAACGAGCTCCTTTGACAGCGGATTCGCCAATTTCAAAATTAATTTCATGTTTCGGGAAACGAGGTGAGTTATCATTTACATCTTGAATCTGGACAGTAATTCTATGCAATTCCAAAGGGTTTTCTAATACCAACTCGTATTTTATAGAACACGACGCTCTTGAACCGCAAAACTGTTCACGGTCAATCCTTTCGGCGACAACTAAATCACCTGTCTGCCAATTAATTTCACAGAAATGTTTTCGATTACCCTCCAAATCTATCCGAGCTTTGCGTGAAGACAGGGTTTTTGCATCAAGTCCAAGATCCTTTCCGAGATTTCCGATCACGGCTCCTTGTTTCATCTCCTCTGGAATAGAATAGCTCAAATCCCCGCGACACCAGCGCAGATAGATAAAGAAGAAGGACATCCATAAAATCCAATCTGAATTCTTGATATGTTTCGACGCCATTGTGTAATAATCAATTCAAAAATACCCCTAAACACTGGACAAAATCAACACAACCACCTAGGACACACACACCTAGTGTCCCAGAAACAGTCGGCCTTCTTCATGTCGTCGACAAGAATGTCTTTGTTTTATTTAAATATTATAGTACTGGGTGGAGAAGTGGGTCTATCCATATAAGATGGTCAATAGCGACACTCAGAGACAAATATTAGAACTGCATAAAATGATCCGACACGAGGAAACATTATCGATCATGTGTCATTTAAGCAAAATGGGTTGTCAGGTGTTTCGTAACTGAATATAAAGAGCAGTAAAGTGATAGTAAATTCTAATAAATTACCAGAGGGGAAATTTCTCTAGTTTTCACACGTAACACTGAAGACGTGTCTATACATTGGCTATGCCTCTCATAATTTCAGAAGTATATTATGAATGAAGGGTTTACATTCAACATACATACAACACACACACACATATGTGCGTGCATATGCTCACACACGCACACACACACACACAAAATACAGACACACAAACACTAAGAAATTCAGTGTTAAAGACTGTGGAAAGAGTCAAATATGGTTAAAAGCTGGCATTAGAGTAACCCATGTCCAACAGCAAAACAAAAACAATATGCTGATAATGCATCATTCTAATCTTTTACTTGGAAGTCAGTAGCAATTCAGATGTCAACTTTTCACAAAGACATTTCTCTCACAAGCTCATTATCAAAACAACATTGTAAACAACAGCCAAAAGCCTACCAGTCAACAAAGGCATTGCTCACTGACTGCAGAGAGTGTTTTTTCAGCCTGATGTAGAGAAATATTAAATGACAATTCTCTCTGAATCTTTCAAGTATAATTTCATCAAAGGGATAACACAACAGCAAGATTTTACCACAGTGATACAAACTACTTAATTTGATCCCTAAATGCCTGCTACTTGTGATCACAAATAGTAAACCACTGAGTAACTATTCACAAAAAGCCATGCGCTGTGGAACCGCGACAGAAATGCAATGACTACAACAGTAATTTTTTTTTACTATTAGCTATGTATATCAAAACTCTGCGTATCATTCTGTGTATCTATCTATATAAAATAGCCAAAAGCAAAGCAATAGTTATTATGTAACTCATAGTTGGTTGAAACAGATGTACAACTTTTACAAAAAAGTACAACAAAGGCAAGTGGAGGCTGTTGATTGGGCTGGAGTACTTAATGCATTACGTGGCATTTTAGTCTTCCTGGCAGAACTTACACTTAAGCTTCCATTTCCTAGAATAAATTTCTAAATGAAGTTGGAATTGCTATGTACATTTTCCTAATCACACTGCAAGTAACTGCAAGTAGCATACTATCTGGCTTGTAACACCAAAACACACTCAGTTTTCAAATATGTCAAATTTGGTTTGGTGATTTACCAGAGTGGAGAACTGTGATCCATTAGCAGTGAAGTCAAGACAGTCATTTTCACTTGAGGTTTTCTTCAGTGTGCTATCAGTAAGCATAGTATTGTCATTGTAGGATGTGACAAACTTGAAGTCACTGGTACGTGACCCTGTGGTCATATAGGCATCATAGTTGTAAGCACTACGGAGAGTTCCAGTTCCATCAACATCTGCATAGTTGGGAGGTAAATATGCACTGGGAATGGCTACTGCTCCATCAAACAACAGTCTGGGCTTCCTCCTGTGGCAAACCCGTATGGCCACAATCAGAATGATGAAAGTCAGAAAAAATGTGGAAACAGACACCAGAGCAATGATCAGATAAGATGTGAGTTTCGAGTTGCTCTCCTCATAAGACATGTCTTTCAGTTCAGGAACTTCAGCCAAGTTATCAGAGATGAGTAAATATACGGCACAGGTTGTAGAGAGAGAGGGCTGTCCATTATCTTTCACTGAGATCACAAGGTTCTGCTTCATGCTGTCAGATTCAGAAATGTCTCTCTGAGCCCTGATCTCTCCACTGTGACGACCAATAGTGAAAAGTCCCGGATCAGTGGACTTGACAATCTGATATGACAACCACGCGTTCTGTCCAGAGTCAGCATCAACAGCAATCACTTTGGAGACCAACGAACCAGAAAGAGCAGCTTTAGGAACCATCTCAGTCATGAAGGAGTTTCCTTCTGGACTAGGGTATAATATCTGAGGAGAGTTATCATTCTCATCTGTTATGAACACACTCACAGTCACGTTGCTGCTGAGTGGAGGAGAACCATTGTCTCTGGCTACAACCTGAACTTTGAAGCTTCTGAACTGCTCATAGTCAAAGGCCCTCACAGCATGGATCACCCCTGTGTCTCCATTAATGGATAAATATGAGGAGACTGGAACACCATTGACCTCACTGGGCAACAAAGAGTAGAACACTGTGCCATTCTGTCTCCAGTCTGGGTCTCTGGCAGTAACAGAACAGACAGAGGAGCCAGGCTTGTTATTCTCAGTCACATATGCACTGTAGGACTGTTCCTCAAATACAGGGGGGTTATCATTCACATCAGAGACAGAGAGGTGGACTGTCTTGGAAGAGGACAGTGGTGGACTACCTTCATCGGTGGCTGTAACAGTCACATTATAATCAGATATGATTTCACGGTCAAGTGCAGCTGTTGTAACAATGGAGTAATAGTTTTTAATGGAAGGAACTAATTTAAAAGGGACATTTTGCTGAATGGAGCAACGGACTTGCCTATTTTCTCCAGAGTCTTTATCTTGCACATTTATGATTCCAACTTCTGTGCCAGGCTCTGCATTTTCCAAAACGTTATTCTTAACTGATTTCAGAAGGATTATAGGGGCATTATCATTAACATCTTGAATATTTACTAAAACATTGGCAGTTGAGGCCAGTCCTGCCCCATCTTTCGCTTGGATTCTTAATTCATATTTCTGTTTTTCTTCATAATCTATTAATCCAGTCACTTTGATTTCTCCTCTCACGTTATCAATAGAGAATAGATTGGCTGCTTTATCAGATATGTGACTGAATTCATATGAGACCTCACCATTTGGTCCTTCATCTGCATCTGTGGCACTAACAGTCACAACTACAGTACCTAAAATGGAATTTTCAGGCAAACTGACTTCGTAAATGGGCTGACTGAACATTGGTTCGTTATCGTTTGCATCCAAAACAGTGACGCGTATAACTGCTGTGCCAGATCTCTGAGGAGTGCCTCCGTCTGTAGCAGTAAGCAATAATGACAGCTTCTGCTGTTGTTCACGATCGAGCTCTTTGTCCAAAACTAATTTACTATGCTTCCTACCATAAGCATCGGAATTCATAGCTAAAGTAAAATGGTCATTTTTTTCAAGTGAGTAGCTCTGTATGTCATTTCGGCCCACATCCAAATCGTGTGCCTCTGTTAAGATAAAAGTGGCGCCTTTACCGGCGGATTCAGTTATTTCCAGCAAAATTTCTTCATTTCGAAATCGAGGTGAGTTGTCATTTATGTCTTGAATTTGAAGCGCAAGTCGATGCAGTTCGAGTGGGTTTTCTAAAACCAGTTCGTATTGAAGAGAACATGATAGCGTTGACCCACAAAGCTCCTCTCGGTCTATTCTATCAGCGACGACCAGGTCGCCTGTCTGTAGATTTATGTCACACAAAGGTTTGTCATTGCTCTCTGTATCCAAACGAGCCTCGCGGTACGACAATCCTTTCACATCAAGTCCAAGATCCTTCGCTATGTTTCCGATCACCGCTCCGCGTTTCATCTCCTCGGGCAGGGAGTAGCTGATGTCGCCATGACAAATGCGCAGTGAAATATAAATCCATGCAAAAAATACAACACTCCGAGAGGTGAAAAATGGCTCCATCTCAAAAAGACGGGTTATGCCCAACAAAAGAAATTCGAGGTTTTCAATCGACTGTAGTCCTAGTATTGCTGTTTAGTGCGATTCCAATTACCTAACTGAGCAAGTCATGCTGTCCGATATTCTCGCTGTTCTGGATTTCTTTATGATTTAAATATTACAGCTGGGGGTGGAAAAACAGACCAAAAACATAAAGTTGGCCTATAGCGACACTCTGAGCCCTGAAATAAAATAGCAGGTTAGGTTACCTACAATGGTTTCTCTGTGGTCTTAAATGATGATGACTACCATATATTATTGATAATTATACAGGATAATCCGCAGTATTAAAACAATGCATTGCCGACGTATTAGTAAAATATGTACGAAAAGGAAATCAGTCAAAGATGCAAAACTTGGGCTATAAACAAATTGTGTCATTTGGCAGTCATTTTAAACTTATTCTGTCACCAATAAGTCTCAGTGATGAAAGTATAATCACAAATTAGGTTCCTACTTTACTTTCTAATTGTCAAAAACTGAAAATAGGCCTATGAATTTAACTTGCGCTTCCCCAGAGGGACGCCGAGGAATCAGGGCGTTGTCTACACCCGTGTTACTGAAAAACGTAAGATTAGGCTACATTCAAAGTATTGAAAGTTTTCCTTTTCAGGCTGACTTTTTGTTTTAAAAGGCGCAGTAATTAGGCCTACATATAGGCTACGTTATGAAACAACACATGAAACAAACAGAAAATCGCGGCAAATTGACATTTGGCTGTATATTTGTTCTTGTAGTTTTCAACACGAGCATTAATTTGCCAACCGTGCATGGCAATGCAGCTTGTGGTTATGTTCGTTTGACCTGGAAGCGATGGCCATATAATTAATGTGTAAATATCAGAGTACACATGTTTTGCAAAAATGCTTCCCATATATAAGTTAGACACTGACTGAAGCAGAGTGTTGTTGCAGTAAGTTGCAGTTGTAGCAAATCTAAAATATTACAACCAACCAAGGGATAGCCTTCCGCTCAAAAATGAAAATTCTCAACAGTAAATGCATGCCTACCTCTTCTGCTTGAAAAAACAGTCTTTAGCCTATATCTTTCCTCAACAGTGGTAGCCTCCTCTTCCTCCCATACGACAGGGACATCAGCAGCCAGTATCGCCGAGTAGCCTATTGTCTTCCACCTGACGAACGTAATGTCACTTGTGCAAGATGCAGGCGTCATAAATGTGTCATAATTGCAACAACCACGTAGAATTCCAGTTCTATTAGCCTCAGCAAACTTTGAAAGAATGGTAATTGGAATGGCGACTGCTTCAGCAAACAATATTTTCACGTCCGGCAAAGCCAAAATGTAATGAGACAATAAAAGCAGACAAAATTCAAAAAAAGAAAAAAAAAGATAGAAAGATACAAGAGCAATTATCCCATTATACAATTGTACCCTTCGTAAATACGTGCTCTTTGGTTCAGGAACTTTAGCCCTCTTATCAGAGATGACTGAGTAAATGTAAGTATGGCACAGGTTGTAGCGAGAGAGGACTGTCCGTTATCTTACAATGAGATTACAAGCTTTCCTAGGTGTGCAAACAACGTGGTAACAGGTGTGAAACGAGACGACATTATTAGCTGTTTAGCATCAAACTGGGTCTAATGCTGTTATGTTTCAGGATAGTATTAAAATGGGATTGTGTTTTAGTAAATAGCTAGTTTTAAACCAAAACTTCTCCTTTCTGTTTTAAAGCTGTTTCAAAGAGAATATCTATGTGAATGTCAAAGTTACAGTTCTTTGTATAATAATATCTTGAATAATAAGTACATAAACGTATATATAGTAAGTGTATAATAAGTGTTTTTTACCACACAAAATCACACCAAAACCTTAGTGTAGCATCTGCTTAGGAGAACATTACTAATATTTACCAGAGTGGAGCATTTAGATCCATTCTCAGTGAAGTCAAGTGCAGTGAAGTTTAGACAGTCACTGTTGTCTCCTGGGCTCCTCTTCAGAGTGGTACCAGAAGGGAGAGTGTTGTCATTGTAGGATGTAACAAACTTGAAGTCACTGGTACGTGACCCTGTGGTCATATAGGCATCATAGTTGTAAGCACTACGGAGAGTTCCAGTTCCATCAACATCTGCATAGTTGGGAGGTAAATATGCACTGGGAATGGCTACTGCTCCATCAAACAACAGTCTGGGCTTCCTCCTGTGGCAAACCCTTATGGCCACAATCAGAATGATGAAAGTCAGGAAAAATGTGGAAACAGACACCAGAGCAATGATCAGATAAGATGTGAGTTTAGAGTTGTTCTCCTCATAAGACATGTCCTTCAGCTCAGGAACTTCAGCCAAGTTATCAGAGATGAGTAAATATACGGCACAGGTTGTAGAGAGAGAGAGGTGTCCGTTATCTTTCACTGAGATCACAAGGTTCTGCTTCATGCTGTCAGATTCAGAAATGTCTCTCTGAGCCCTGATCTCTCCACTGTGGAGACCAATAGTGAAAAGTCCCGGATCAGTGGACTTGACAATCTGATATGACAGCCACGCGTTCTGTCCAGAATCAGCATCAACAGCAATCACTTTGGAGACCAGCGAACCAGAAAGAGCAGCTTTAGGAACCATCTCAGTCATAAAGGAGTTTCCTTCTGGAGTAGGGTATAATATCTGAGGAGAGTTATCATTCTCATCTGTTATGAACACACTCACAGTCACGTTGCTGCTGAGTGGAGGAGAACCATTGTCTCTGGCTACAACCTGAACTTTGAAGCTTCTGAACTGCTCATAGTCAAAGGCCCTCACAGCATGAATCACCCCTGTGTCTCCATTAATGGATAAATATGAGGAGACCGGAACACCATTGACCTCACTGGGCAACAGAGAGTAGAACACTGTGCCATTCTGTCTCCAGTCTGGGTCTCTGGCAGTAACAGAACAGACAGAGGAGCCAGGCTTGTTATTCTCACTCACATATGCACTGTAGGACTGTTCCTCAAATACAGGGGGATTATCATTGATATCAGACACACTCAGATATATTGTCTTGGAGGAAGACAAGGGTGGAATGCCTTCATCAGTAGCCACAATAGTAATATTATAATCACTGATGAGTTCACGATCAAGTTCTGCTGTTGTAACTAGTGAGTAATAATTCTTAATAGATGGAATTAATTTAAATGGGACATTCTGCTGAATAGTGCAGCGGACTTGCTTATTTCCCTCTGAATCCTTATCTTGCACATAGATCATGCCCACTTCTGTGCCAGGCAAAGCATGCTCCAAAATACGATTCTTGAATGACTTTAGCGATATAACTGGAGCGTTGTCGTTCACATCTACAATATTTATAACAACCTTGGCTGTAGAGGCTAGTCCAGCACCATCTTTTGCCTGAACACGAATTTCATGTTCCCTTTTCTCTTCAAAGTCAATGGGACCAGTTACCTTGATTTCTCCACTAAATGTATCAATTGAAAAGATCTTGGCTGCTTTATCAGATATACGATTGAAATCATAAATGACCTCACCATTTGCTCCTTCGTCAGAATCAGTTGCACTAACCGTAACGATTACAGTGCCTAACGGTGAATTTTCAAGCAGGTTCACCTCATATATTTGCTGAGTAAAAACTGGCAAGTTGTCATTAGCATCTAAGACAGTAACATGTACGGAGACTGTACCGGACCTCTGCGGAGTGCCTCCGTCAGTAGCAGTGAGCAGCAGGTCAAGCTCCTGTTGTTGCTCACGGTCGAGCTCTTTATCTAATACCAACTCACTGTATTTTCCACCATCAGAATTGGAATGTACAGCTAGCAAAAAATGGTCATTCTTTTCGAGTGTATAGCTCTGTATACTGTTTCGACCTACATCAGCGTCGTGTGCCTCATCTAAAGGAAACCGTGCGCCTTTCACTGCGGACTCCGCTATTTCTAATTTGATTTCATTCTTTGGAAAAGCAGGCGAGTTGTCATTTAAGTCTTCAATAAGCAGAGAGATCTGGTGTAGCTCGAGTGGATTTTCTAACACGAGTTCATATTTAAGACTGCAAGATATTTTAGATCCGCAGAGCTCCTCACGGTCAATCCTTTCTATAACAAAGAGTTCGCCAGTTTGTAGGTTTATGTCGCAAAAGCGTTTGTCATTGTCCTCCGTATCCAAACGAGCCTCGCGGTAAGCAAGACCCTTCCCATCAAGGCTAAGATCCTTCGCGATATTTCCAACAACGGATCCTTTCTTCCTCTCCTCTGGAACCGAATAGCTCAAGTCGCCATGACATACATGCAGAGACACAAAGATCCATGCCAAAGCAAATATTATCCATAGTGAAAAATCAGCGTTAAACCCCATGACATCAACGATTTCTGTGTCTCCAAGTAAATAAACAGTGCATATAATTCAAACGAAAATAACTAGAGATTTATCACACGCCCCTACACTAGAATGCATCTCCTCGCAAGGTTTTCAGAGACTCGCTGATAGAGTACTGTTTAGCCTTTCTGGATGTAATAATCTTAATATTAATCAGTGGGAGGATGGCTGCTGGTAAAAAGAAAGATTAGTCAAGGGCGACACTCAGAGTACTAAAGTCGAATTGCAAGGCACAGATAGACCTGTGTACTGACTGAATCTAAACTGTAAGCAACAAATGGTCTATCACGTTGATATACAAAAAATATTTTAAAACGGGAATAATTTAGCAAATTATGGTCGGCTTCATTACCATTGTTAGTTTTAGTAGATACTGACAATTTATTGATATCTATTGCGATGAACATAAAAGCTGTCCACCTATAAGTTGATTTACAAGTTATTTCAGCATCATCATGTGTAGGCTATGAAATAACGTTTTCAAAAGAGCCGATTTTGAAGCACAACGACATCAGGACGGATTTCTATCGCGCACACCTGTCTTAACAGCGTTAATAGTGCATGTAAAAATTCACTGTCTCACAAACCAGCAAGCCGACAAAGCAGAAGTTTCACAAAAGTGCAAGAACAGCCGATCGCTGTCCACACATGTGGTGCTGAAATAGCACACGCAAGAAGGCTTCGTTTAGCAATTAAAGCAGCTTTTAGCAGAAAACGGGAAAATACTATGCCAGTAGCAGTGGCAAGTTTACAGAAATGCAGATCACATGAAGACGTTGGTTCCAGTTAAATTATGCAACGTTACCTACCATCTTCAATACGCTTTTGAAAAAAGGAAAACACACATGACACATTATTTCACATAATTTTGGGGTGATTACTAGAGATTTCAGAACTAGGTAATCCATGCCTGGACAAATGGTTACCACTATAAACCTGAGGGATTTAAAGTAATTGGTGTGTAATCCTGCAAGAAAGGCTTTAGTTAAAGTTGTGAAAACCTCAGCATAGTTTGTGGGAAAACGAACACTAAGCTTGGCAGCTTGTTCTCACAACCACAATGATGAGGAAAAAGTGAAGAAAAAAAGTGGGGGGAAAGCCAGAGCTACGATCAGTTGGGTTAGAGTGCTTATTTAACTGAGTATAATTCAAGATATAACCATATGTAATTTCTCCAATATGCCTTTATCTCACTCCAATGCTATGTCATCTGTAAGGAAGTTGAAATTCACTCAAACATTTTTGTGTTCTTCATAAGACACATTCAAAAAGTGAAGAGGTCAAACCTCAAAATTATATACCACAAGTACTAGATACAAAACAAACACAGTCCAGTTTCAGAAAAGTTGGCTTTAACTGCACACGCAAACCATAAAGTAACATAACATGGATTTACCAGAGTGGAGCATTTAGATCCATTCTCAGTGAAGTCAAGTGCAGTGAAGTTTAGACAGTCACTGTTGTCTCCTGGGCTCCTCTTCAGAGTGGTACCAGATGGCAGAGTGTTGTCATTGTAGGATGTAACAAACTTGAAGTCACTGGTACGTGACCCTGTGGTCATATAGGCATCATAGTTGTAAGCACTACGGAGAGTTCCAGTTCCATCAACATCTGCATAGTTGGGAGGTAAATATGCACTGGGAATGGCTACTGCTCCATCAAACAACAGTCTGGGCTTCCTCCTGTGGCAAACCCTTATGGCCACAATCAGAATGATGAAAGTCAGGAAAAATGTGGAAACAGACACCAGAGCAATGATCAGATAAGATGTGAGTTTAGAGTTGCTCTCCTCATAAGACATGTCTTTCAGTTCAGGGACTTCAGCCAAGTTATCAGAGATGAGTAAATATACGGCACAGGTTGTAGAGAGAGAGGGCTGTCCGTTATCTTTCACTGAGATCACAAGGTTCTGCTTCATGCTGTCAGATTCAGAAATGTCTCTTTGAGCCCTGATCTCTCCACTGTGGAGACCAATAGTGAAAATTCCAGGATCAGTGGACTTGACAATCTGGTATGACAGCCACGCGTTCTGTCCAGAGTCAGCATCAACAGCAATCACTTTGGAGACCAGCGAGCCAGAAAGAGCAGCTTTAGGAACCATCTCAGTCATGAAGGAGTTTCCTTCTGGAGTAGGGTATAATATCTGAGGAGAGTTATCATTCTCATCTGTTATGAACACACTCACAGTCACGTTGCTGCTGAGTGGAGGAGAACCATTGTCTCTGGCTACAACCTGAACTTTGAAGCTTCTGAACTGCTCATAGTCAAAGGCCCTCACAGCATGGATCACCCCTGTGTCTCCATTAATGGATAAATATGAGGAGACCGGAACACCATTGACCTCACTGGGCAACAGAGAGTAGAACACTGTGCCATTCTGTCTCCAGTCTGGATCTCTGGCAGTAACAGAACAGACAGAGGAGCCAGGCTTGTTATTCTCAGTCACGTATGCACTGTAGGACTGTTCCTCAAATACAGGGGGATTATCATTTACATCAGAGACAGAGAGATGGATAATTTTAGTGGATGACAATGGTGGATTACCTCCATCAGTGGCTGTAAGAGTTATGTTGTAAACTGTGATCTGTTCACGATCTAGTTCACCAATTGTGACAATGGAATAATAGTTTTCAATAGAGGGATTCAACTTAAAGGGCACATTTTGTTGTATAGTGCAGCGTAACTGGCGGTTTCCCTCTGAGTCTTCATCCTGCACATTAATAATGCCCACCTCTGTGCCAGGTGCTACATTTTCAGAAATTGGATTTTTAAGTGATTTTACATTGATCACAGGTGCATTATCATTTACATCAGTGATATCAATAATAACTTTAGCATTTGAAGCCAAGCCAGAGCCATCCTTAGCCTGAACTCTGAGCTCATACCCAGTTTCTTCCTCAAAGTCAATTGGTCCAGTCACCTTAATGTCGCCTGTTAATTTGTCAATAGCGAACAGACGAGCTGCTTCATCTGATATTCGGCTGAACTCATATGAAACCTCTCCATTTGCTCCTTCATCTGCATCTGTGGCAAGCACAGTGACAGCCACCGTACCTACTGGACAATTTTCAAGCAAACTTACTTTGTATGCTGCCTGACTGAATACTGGTACATTGTCGTTTGCATCCAAAACGGTGACGTGTATTACGACAGTACCGGATCTCTGTGGAGTGCCACCGTCTGTAGCAGTTAGGAACAATGACAGCTCCTGCTGTTGCTCCCGATCAAGCTCTTTGTCCAAAACCAACTCGCTGTATTTACCTCCATCCGAATTAGAGTGCACAGCCAAAGTAAAGTGCTTGTTGTTTTGTAGTACATAATTTTGAATTCCATTTATTCCGACATCAGGATCGTGCGCTTCGTCTAATGGGAAATGGGCGCCCTTGTCTGCGGATTCTCTGATCTCCAGTTTAATTTGTTCATTTGGAAATCGAGGTGAGTTATCGTTGATGTCCAGAATTTGCAAAAGAATTCGATGCAACTCTAGCGGATTTTCTAAAACTAATTCGTATTTCAAAGAGCAAGTGGATTTCGAGCCACATACCTTTTCCCTGTCAATTATTTCCGCAATTTTTAGTTCACCTGTCTGAGCATTTATTTCACAAAACCGTTTACGATTACCCTTCAGATCTATACGTGCATTTCGTTGTAAAAATCCCCTTGCGTCAAGTCCGAGATCTTTCGCTACATTTCCAACAACAGCTCCTGATTTCATCTCCTCTGGAATAGAGTAGGTCAAATCGCCATGGCTGCAACGAAGACTGGCCACAAAAAAAGCCAACCATATCATGTTTGGCCTTATTGATTCCTTAGGTCCCGTCTTCATACTCAGAGCAATTAAAACAGCCCTTGTAGATAAGGTAAATTACCAGATAATGCGATACCTATTACTAAAGCTATGTTTGAAACCAAAGAAGAATAAATGTTGAACACGTCCGTGTCTATGCCATTGTGTGGCTGTTCTGAGAGCCTTATGAATTTCAGAGTAGAAGGTGGAGGCGGATTGACGTTCATCACCTGCCTTGGTCAATAGCGACACTCTGAGTATTTTTTCAGAACTGCAGTGTTAGGGCTTCCGAGATAAACAGACTAGAACAGCGTTTACTACTTTTCTTGTCATTACCTGTTAATTATTATGACTTCGTTTTAAGTCTGTAGATGAAAACAGAGACACCCAAACCACACACACACGCACACACACACAAACTTAATCTTTGGAAACTGTCCTTCATAAACATGGAAGATAAAAGACTGTTAGTTCACATATAATGTGATCAAATAAACTTGTTTTAGAATAATGTAATGGCAACAGTAGGAGATGGTTATACTTGCTATTGCCACATCATTACTCACAGACAAATACAGAAGCTGTAACCAATATAACTGGTCTGTAAGGAGAGGTAGTGTGACAGTGGTAGATGTTGCAATGCATCACCTATTCTTTTGATCTCTTTATTTTACTATCAGGATACTATGCAGTCCCCAAACAATTGGGGCTTTCATTTTTCACAGCATCTATATTAAAACACACTGCCAAAAGTGTTCTTCTTACATCAGGGAACATGCCAAAATGCACATACCCTGATCGAAATTTCAACATGAACTACAACAACAGAAACAACAATAAAGGACCTACATAAGCGATTCTGTGACCATAAAACCGGTAATCCACCTATGCAATCAAGAAAACGTAATGGTCCATTCAACAAATTTCCCCTCATAGCTCATTGCTTCTGGTTTGTGAAAATGTAGTATGAAATGTAACTACCAAAATATAAAAAAGTAATGTGTCAGCAATCATCTCAAATCCACAACACCTTGTTCTAGACAACAGGCTACAGTTATAACGGTCCACAAGTGGAGACGAATATAAACCTAAGTTTCAATATCTTTTACCTTTATAATTAACACCAATCATCAGGTCAGATCAGCCATCAGATTGTCTGACAAGGAAATGAAAGGTTATGAAAATAGAGTATTTACCAAGGGTAGAGAATTTTGATCCATTCTGTTGGTACCCTCATTATTAATTTTCTTCACAGTGTTTTCCACAAGCTGTGTAATATTGTTATAAGAGCTGACTAACTTTAAGTCACTTGCATGTAACCCTGTGGTCATATAGGCATCAAGCATTACAGAGTTCCAGTTCCATCAATATCTGCATAGGTAGGAGGTAAATATGCACTGGGCATGGCTACATCTCCATCAAACAAAAGTCTGGGCTTTTGTGAATCAGGAAAGATGTGATTGAAACTTAGGCCATAAATAAATTGGATCATTTTGTCATCTTTCCAACGTATCCTGAGATTAAAAAAAAAAAAGAATGTTCACTTCAGTGATAAAAGCATAATCATAAATTAGGTTTATCATAAATGAGGTTCTTTCTTCACTATGTACTTGGCAAGAAACAGACAATATGGCCACTACATTTCAAGCGCTTCCCCAGAGGGCCACTGAAGTAACCGGGTGCTGTCCACATCAGTGGTGCTGAAATCAGGTCAGAGATAAGTGAAATCTGTGGTCAGACAGGACGTGTTTTGCAGTAAGGCATATTTTTCAGTTGTTTTACATTGGCAGTGAGTGTTTTTCGCCACACAGTGCTATGTGTATTCCACCCTGAATGCAGTGAATACATTTTGAACGGAAAGGCGTCCAACATGGCATAAGATTTGGCTTCTCTGCGTTACAAATTTGCAC
The DNA here is from genome assembly GCA_015244755.2 of Tenualosa ilisha. Classification (NCBI taxonomy): domain Eukaryota; kingdom Metazoa; phylum Chordata; class Actinopteri; order Clupeiformes; family Clupeidae; genus Tenualosa; species Tenualosa ilisha. Next base: position 1,142,093 of record PYXC01000992.1, on the reverse strand, counting down.
TTAAAGTTTTCCCATTTAGGGTGTGTTTTATTCTAATCGTATATAATCATATAATTGTATTCTAATCACTGTATAAGCAAGTAAGGCAATGGGGGCATGTTTGGCTTTTACCCAGAATGCAATGGTAAAGTATTTGATATGTAAATATCCCTGTAAATTAGTTTTGCATTATACCTTTCCTCAACCATGTTAGCCTACTCTTCTTCAAGTATATGAAGGGGACAACAGGAGCCTGAAAGAGTAGTGAATAACACTTTACTTGAGGTTTATAACATATGAATAACATGACCCTGTCATAAATATGACACGACACATATCATGAACATGTAAAGGCATTTCAAAAAGGTATTTTTGTAATATCTGAACCCCAAACTTTATATTACAAAAAACGAATGACACTTAATGAAAACAGTGATTAATGTTTTGAAGTGACAGTACATGTTCATGATATGGATCATGTCATGTTTATGACAGGAGGTTCATGTCACTCTTATGTTGAAAACCTCAAAGTGTAAACGAGTATTGTTGCAAGACCTGATGAATTTGAAGTCACTTGTGACAGATTCAGTCATCATAAATGCTTTGCTATTGTAACAATCGTAAAGAAATGGTCCAGTTCTATGAAACTCTGGGAAGAAAATATGCAAAGGGAATAGCAACCGCCTCAACAAACAGTAGTTTCGCTTTTTGCGGCTTTCCACAAGAAAACTGAAATGGGTTAAGAACAAAAACAGTAGAGAAGAGAAATTATAAAAATGAGAAACATGAGCTTGGAATTTCTGGCTTTGTAACAGGCTACATGTCCCTTAGTTCAGAAAGGTGGCCAAAATGAATAATAATGAAAAATAATTATTCAGTGCATTTCTATTGTGCTTTTCAAGGCACCCAAAGCGCTTTACAGTGGAAGAAGACCTCACTAACCACCACCAATGTGTGGTACCCATTATCCCCCAGAATGCTCACCACACACCAGCTTGAGGTGGAGCGTGAGGACGTGAATGAGCCAGTTACAAGTAGTGGGAAGATTAGGGGGCGGATTGAATTAGACTGGTTGGGATTTTAAACAGGACACCAGGGAAACCCTGACCCTTGCATAAGTGCCATGGAATTATTCATGATCAGGACCTTGGTTTAACTCTCATCCGAAAGACGGCCTCTCCTACAGCACAGATATTTGATCAGAGGGAAGAGAGCCACCTACTAGCTCACATTAAACTGCCTTTGTGTATGAAATGTGCTATATCAATAAACTTGCCTTGCCTTGTCTAGCTACCCAGCAACACCACTTCCAGCAAGCAGTTGGTCTTTCTCAGAGGTATCCCATCTAAGTACTGACCAAACCTATTGCTGCTTAGCTTTCAACAATGCAGCAGAGCACACATTGTGGAGGGCTGTCTTCTTTCTCAGAGATCACAAGCTTTTCCTTTAGAGGAGAGCAAGCAAAGTGAAAATGGGTGTGGAATGGTAGTGTTCGACACTCCATTATTATACGGCAGTTTAGCATCAAATTGAGACTATTGCAGCTATGTTAAAGTATAGGAATGGGAATGTGTTGTGGTAAATTGTTAGTTTTGAAATTCTCACTGCTGCTTTAAAGCAATTTCATAGAGCACATACACTCTGTGTGTAATAATAATTTGGATAATAAATATTTCAAAGTGTATAATAGTAAGTGTATAATAAGTATTTTCAACCACACACAATTTTTAGTCTAACATCTGCTTGGAAGAACATTACAAATATTTACCAGAGTGGAGCATTTAGAGGCATTCTCAGTGAAGTCAAGTGCAGTGAAGTTTATACAGTCACTGTTGTCTCCTGGACTCCTCTTCAGAGTGGTACCAGAAGGGAGAGTGTTGTCATTGTAAGATGTAACAAACTTGAAGTCACTGGTACGTGACCCTGTGGTCATATAGGCATCATAGTTGTAAGCACTACGGAGAGTTCCAGTTCCATCAACATCTGCATAGTTGGGAGGTAAATATGCACTGGGAATGGCTACTGCTCCATCAAACAACAGTCTGGGCTTCCTCCTGTGGCAAACCCTGATGGCCACAATCAGAATGATGAAAGTCAGGAAAAATGTGGAAACAGACACCAGAGCAATGATCAGATAAGATGTGAGTTTAGAGTTGCTCTCCTCATAAGACATGTCTTTCAGTTCAGGAACTTCAGCCAAGTTATCAGAGATGAGTAAATATACGGCACAGGTTGTAGAGAGAGAGGGCTGTCCGTTATCTTTCACCGAGATCACAAGGTTCTGCTTCATGCTGTCAGATTCAGAAATGTCTCTTTGAGCCCTGATCTCTCCACTGTGGAGACCAATAGTGAAAAGTCCCGGATCAGTGGACTTGACAATCTGATATGACAGCCACGCATTCTGTCCAGAGTCAGCATCAACGGCAATCACTTTGGAGACCAGCGAACCAGAAAGAGCAGCTTTAGGAACCATCTCAGTCATGAAGGAGTTTCCTTCTGGAGTAGGGTATAATATCTGAGGAGAGTTATCATTCTCATCTGTTATGAACACACTCACAGTCACGTTGCTGCTGAGTGGAGGAGAACCATTGTCTCTGGCTACAACCTGAACTTTGAAGCTTCTGAACTGCTCATAGTCAAAGGCCCTCACAGCATGGATCACCCCTGTGTCTCCATTAATGGATAAATATGAGGAGACCGGAACACCATTGACCTCACTGGGCAACAGAGAGTAGAACACTGTGCCATTCTGTCTCCAGTCTGGATCTCTGGCAGTAACAGAACAGACAGAGGAGCCAGGCTTGTTATTCTCAGTCACATATGCACTATAGGACTGCTCTTCAAATACAGGGGGATTATCATTTATATCTGAGACTAATAAATTAATAGTTTTGTAGGATGACAATGGTGGCACACCATCATCTGTAGCTGTTATAGTTATATTGTAATCATTAATTTGTTCTCGATCAAGTTGACTAGCAGTTACAAGTGAAAAATAGTTTCTAATTGACGGGTTTAATTTAAAAGGAACATTCTGCTGAATAGTGCAGCGGACAGGGTGTTTGCCCTCGGAATCCTCATCTTGCACATTAATAATGCCAATTTCTGTGCCAGGCAAGACATTTTCAGGGACTGGGTTTTTAAGCGATTTCAGAAGTATCACAGGTGCATTGTCATTTACATCAGTTATCTCTATAAACACTTTGGCATTGGAGGCTAAACCAGAGGCATCTGATGCCTGCACTCTGATTTCATACTCAGTCTCATCTTCAAAGTCTATCGGTCCAGCCACTTTTATATCTCCCTTCAAACTGTCTATGGTAAAGAGCCTCGCTGCTTTATCAGATATGCGACTGAAATCATAGGTGACGTCCCCATTTGCTCCCTCGTCTGCGTCGGTAGCGCTAACAGTGAGAACCACAGTACCCAAATTAGAGTTTTCAGGTAGACTGACTTTATAAACAGGTTGACTGAATACTGGTAAATTATCGTTTGCATCAAGCACGGTGACATGTATGGTGACTGTACCGGACCTTGGTGGCGTGCCGCCGTCAGTGGCCGTAAGCAATAACGTCACCTCTTGCTGCTGTTCACGGTCTAGCTCTTTGTCTAAAACTAATTCACCGTATTTACCCCCATCTGCACTGGAATGAACAACCAAAGTGAAATGCTCGTTCTTTTCCAATGAATAGGATTGTATGCCATTCCGTCCAACATCTAAATCGTTTGCCTCTTTTAATGGATAACGTGTGCCTCTTACAGCGGATTCGTGTATTTCAAGTTTAATTTCATCGTTTGAAAATCGAGGTGAGTTATCGTTTACATCTTGAATTTCCACAATTATCTGGTGCAATTCCAGTGGATCTTCCAGGACAAGTTCGTATCTCAAAGAGCATGAAACCTTTGAGCTACACAATTCTTCTCGGTCAATCCTTTCCAAAATTACCATGTCTCCAGACTGCACGTTAATATCACAAAAACGTTTGCGCGTACCCTTCAGATCTAACCGAGCTTTCCGTGATAATAATCCCCTTGAATCCATTCCGAGGTCCTTTGCTATGTTACCGACCACAGCTCCTCGTTTCATTTCCTCTGGTATAGCATAGCTTAAATCTCCGCTGCTGCCGGGGAGATGGACAACAAAAAATGTAAAACACAGAAATATGGTACAAAAACTATAATCCCTGAATCCCGTCCACATCTTCAACCAGATTGACTAGCATTTACAAAATTAAAAACGTTGTAAAACGCAGATTATTAATACGTAAAAGAGGATGATTCAGCGTCTGCAACTCGATGTTATGGCGACATTTTATGGTTTAAGTGGGTGTATTCCAAATTTAAATATTATACCAGTGGGTGGAAAGGAGCGCTCAATTGCTGAACGTTGGTCAATAGCGACACTCGGAGTGCTGCGAAAAAACTGCAGCATTTTGACAGCACAGGGGAGAAGGACCGATGTAACAACTCAACACAAAAATGCCTCCTTATTTTACAACAGGAACAACCAGTCTTAAGGAAGTCGGTAGTTACTTGAACAGACGTGTTAGAATGGACTGTCCAAAATACAAAACAAACCAGGTGAAATAATAAAAAAAACCTCTTATTAAAACATCACTCAACAACACAGTCTAGTGAAAGATCATCATTAACAGTATAGTCACTGATGATACATTGTATTTGGCCAGACAAGAATGTGAATATACGAAAACACCACCACCTTGCTATCCAAAAGGAAAGTTTTTTTGTTTGTTTGTTTGTTTTTAATGTGCCCTACAGTGATTCTGTGATTTACATAAGTAAAATAGGTATATTGTCAGAGAAGCATCAGGACTGCAAAACAGTTGTATAATCTAGTGTCTTTCCTAGTGTTATTAATCATATCAAGATTAAAACATCTAGTTGATATTATTTTTAGAAGAACCTGACTTGCACACCATACATATAAGACAATATACTCTAAATCTAACTATACTTGTACTTAAAACAATTACATTTGTCTGCCAGTGTTAATCAAAACACACACACACTCACATACACAGTGTAAGCCACAATTTTTCCAAATACTGTTGTTCTGCTGTTACACACTCAAAATATGATCAAAATAAAATGGTCCTGCTTATCATGAAATTGGGCCAACACATGCATGTAGGAACATTCTCCTTTGACTTCCACACTGTTTCAAGGAATCCTAGTCAATGTTATAACATTAAAAAAATACTGAAACCTGGGCTCATTTGTTTCCTTGCTGACTAACAGCAACACTAAACATATTTTCTAAATTTTATCACTATTTCAGTACCAGACCACAATCAACAAAAATGCTTCAGCTGCTACGAGACCTAGATGACAACAAATAGTATAACTCATGGAACCTCTTGAAATCTTTATCATCATGCTTGCCAGTGGATATCATTTGAACTGATTACATTACAAATTAGTGGGAAAAAAATCAACGTGTTACCAGTGTGGAGCACTTTGATGCCTCCTGAAAAAAGTCAAGACAATCACTGTTGTCTCCTGGGCTCCTCTTCAGAGTGGTACCAGAAGGGAGAGTGTTGTCATTGTAGGATGTAACAAACTTGAAGTCACTGGTACGTGACCCTGTGGTCATATAGGCATCATAGTTGTAAGCACTACGGAGAGTTCCAGTTCCATCAACATCTACATAGTTGTGAGGTAAATATGCACTGGGAATGGCTACTGCTCCATCAAACAACAGCCTGGGCTTCCTCCGGTGGCAAACCCTTATGGCCACAATCAGAATGATGAAAGTCAGGAAAAATGTGGAAACAGACACCAGAGCAATGATCAGATAAGATGTGAGTTTAGAGTTGTTCTCCTCATAAGACATGTCTTTCAGCTCAGGAACTTCAGCCAAGTCATCAGAGATGAGTAAATATACGGCACAGGTTGTAGAGAGGGAGGGCTGTCCGTTATCTTTTACTGAGATCACAAGGTTCTGCTTCATGCTATCAGATTCAGAAATGTCTCTCTGAGCCCTGATCTCTCCACTGTGAAGACCAATAGTGAAAAGTCCTGGATCAGTAGACTTGACAATCTGATATGACAGCCACGCGTTCTGTCCAGAGTCAGCATCAACAGCAATCACTTTGGAGACCAGCGAGCCAGAAAGAGCAGCTTTAGGAACCATCTCTGTCATGAAAGAGTTTCCTTCTGTAGTAGGGTATAATATCTGAGGAGAGTTATCATTCTCATCTGTTATGAACACACTCACAGTCACGTTGCTGCTGAGTGGAGGAGAACCGTTGTCTCTGGCTACAACCTGAACTTTGAAGCTTCTGAACTGCTCATAGTCAAAGGCCCTCACAGCATGGATCACCCCTGTGTCTCCATTAATGGATAAATATGAGGAGACCAGAACACCATTGACCTCACTGGGCAACAGAGAGTAGAACACTGTGCCATTCTGTCTCCAGTCTGGGTCTCTGGCAGTAACAGAACAGACAGAGGAGCCAGGCTTGTTATTCTCAGTCACATATGCACTGTAGGACTGCTCCTTAAATACAGGGGGATTATCATTGATATCAGACACACTCAAATATATTGTCTTGGAGGAAGACAAGGGTGGAATGCCTTCATCAGTAGCCACAATAGTAATATTATAATCACTGATGAGTTCACGATCAAGTTCTGCTGTTGTAACTAGTGAGTAATAATTCTTAATAGATGGAATTAGTTTAAATGGGACATTCTGCTGAATAGTGCAGCGGACTTGCTTATTTCCCTCTGAATCCTTATCTTGCACATAGATCATGCCCACTTCTGTGCCAGGCAAAGCATGCTCCAAAACATGATTCTTGAATGACTTTAGCGATATAACTGGAGCGTTGTCGTTCACATCTACAATATTTATAACAACCTTGGCTGTAGAGGCTAGTCCAGCACCATCTTTTGCCTGAACACGAATTTCATGTTCCCTTTTCTCTTCAAAGTCAATAGGACCAGTTACCTTAATTTTCCCACTTAATCTATCAATTGAAAAGATCTTGGCTGCTTTATCAGATATACGATTGAAATCATAAATGACCTCACCATTTGCTCCTTCGTCAGCATCAGCTGCACTAACCGTTACGATTACAGTTCCTAACCGTGAATTTTCAAGTAGGTTCACCTCATATATTTGCTGAGTAAAAACTGGCAAGTTGTCATTAACATCTAAGACAGTAACATGTACGGAGACTGTACCGGACCTCTGCGGAGTGCCTCCGTCAGTAGCAGTGAGCAGCAGGTCAAGCTCCTGTTGTTTCTCACGGTCGAGCTCTTTATCTAATACCAACTCACTGTATTTTCCACCATCAGAATTGGAATGTACAGCTAGCAAAAAATGGTCATTCTTCTCGAGTGTGTAGCTCTGTATACTGTTTCGACCTACATCAGCGTCGTGTGCCTCATCTAAAGGAAAACGTGCGCCTTTATCTGCAGACTCCGTTATTTCTAATATAATTTCATTCTTTGGGAAAACAGGCGAGTTGTCATTTATGTCTTCAATTAGTAGAGAGATCTGGTGTAGTTCGAGTGGATTTTCTAACACGAGTTCACATTTTAGACTGCAAGATATTTTAGATCCGCAGAGCTCCTCACGGTCAATCCTTTCTGTAACAAAGAGTTCACCAGTTTGTAGATTTATGTCGCAAAAGCGTTTGTCATTGTCCTCCGTATCCAAACGAGCCTCGCGGTAAGCAAGACCCTTCGCATCAAGGCTAAGATCCTTCGCGATATTTCCAACAACGGATCCTTTCTTCCTCTCCTCTGGAACCGAATAGCTCAAGTCGCCATGACATACATGCAGAGAGACAAAGATCCATGCCAAAGCAAATATTATCCATAGTGAACAATCAGTGTTAAACCCCATGGCATCAACGAGTTCTGTGTCTCCAAGTAAATAAACAGTGCATATAATTCCAACGAAAATAACTAGAGATTTATCACACGCCTCTATACTAGAATACATCTACTGCAAGGTTTTCAGAGGCTCGCTGGTAGGTTACTGGTCGGCTATTCGGGATGTCACAATCTTAATATTAATCAGTGGGAGGATGGCTGCTGCTAAAAAGAAAGATTAGTCAAGGGCGACACTCAGAGTACTAAAGTCGAATTGCAAGGCTCAGATAGGCCTGTGTACTGACTGTATCTAAACTGTAACCTACAAATGGTCTATCATGTTGATATCCCAAGATTTTAAAACGGTAGTAATTTAGCAAATTATTGTCGACTTCATTATCACTGTTACTTTTAGTAGATACTGACAATTCATTGATATCTATCGTGATGAACATAAAATCTGTCCACTCTATATGTTAATTTACAAGTTATTTCAGCATCATCGTGTGTAGGCTATGAAATAACATTTTGAAAATAGCCGATTTTGAAACACAGCAGCAGCAGGACGGATTTTTACCACGCACACGTCTTGACAGTGTTAACAGTGCACGTCAAAATTCACTGTCTCACAAACCAGCAAGCCGACAAAGTAGCAGTTTCACAAAAGTGCAAGAACAGCCGATCGCTGTCCACACCTGTGGTGCTGAAACAGCACACGCAAGAAGGCTTCGTTTCGCAATTCAAGCAGAGCTATTTTGCAGAAAACAGAAGAAAATCCTATGCCAGTAGCAGTGGCATGTTTACAGAAATGCAGATCACATGAAGACAGGAAATGTGTTGGTTCCAGTTACATTATGCAACGTTACCTGCCATCGTCATTACGCTTTTGAAAAAAGGAAAACACACATGACGTATTATTTCACATAATTTTGGAGTGATTTCCAAACCGGATATTCCATGGCTATACAAATGGTTTCCACAAATGCTTCACTGATTGTCCTTAGTATGATGCCAATAAAACAGTCCTACCACAGTAAACCTGAACGATTTAAAGTCACTAGTATGTAATCCTGCCACAAAGGCTTTAGTTAAAGTTGTGAGAACCTCAGCATAGTTTGGAGGAAAACAAACACTAACGATGGCAGCTTGTTCTCACTCCAATGCAATGTCATCAGTATGGAAGTTAAAAAAGCACTTACTAACTGACAATCATTTTTGTATTCTTCATAAGACACATTCAAAAAGCCAAGAGGTCAAACCTCAAATTATACACAAGTAATAGATACAGAACATACACAGTCCAGTTTCAGAAAAGTTGTCTTTAACTGCACATGCAAACCATAAAGTAACATAACATGGATTTACCAGAGTGGAGCAATTAGATCCATTCTCAGTGAAGTCAAGTGCAGTGAAGTTTAGACAGTCACTGTTGTCTCCTGGGCTCCTCTTCAGAGTGGTACCAGAAGGCAGAGTGTTGTCATTGTAGGATGTAACAAACTTGAAGTCACTGGTACGTGACCTGTGGTCATATAGGCATCATAGTTGTAAGCACTATGGAGAGTTCCAGTGCCATCAACATCTGCATAGTTGGGAGGTAAATATGCACTGGGAATGGCTACTGCTCCATCAAACAACAGTCTGGGCTTCCTCCTGTGGCAAACCCTTATGGCCACAATCAGAATGATGAAAGTCAGGAAAAATGTGGAAACAGACACCAGAGCAATGATCAGATAAGATGTGAGTTTAGAGTTGCTCTCCTCATAAGACATGTCTTTCAGCTCAGGAACTTCAGCCAAGTTATCAGAGATGAGTAAATATACGGCACAGGTTGTAGAGAGAGAGGGCTGTCCGTTATCTTTCACTGAGATCACAAGGTTTTGCTTCATGCTGTCAGATTCAGAAATGTCTCTCTGAGCCCTGATCTCTCCACTGTGGAGACCAATAGTGAAAAGTCCCGGATCAGTGGACTTAACAATCTGATATGACAGCCATGCATTCTGTCCAGAGTCAGCATCAACAGCAATCACTTTGGAGACCAGCGAGCCAGAAAGAGCAGCTTTAGGAACCATCTCAGTCATGAAGGAGTTTCCTTCTGGAGTAGGGTATAATATCTGAGGAGAGTTATCATTCTCATCTGTTATGAACACACTCACAGTCACGTTGCTGCTGAGTGGAGGAGAACCATTGTCTCTGGCTACAACCTGAACTTTGAAGCTTCTGAACTGCTCATAGTCAAAGGCCCTCACAGCATGGATCACCCCTGTGTCTCCATTAATGGATAAATATGAGGAGACTGGAACACCATTGACCTCACTGGGCAACAGAGAGTAGAACACTGTGCCATTCTGTCTCCAGTCTGGGTCTCTGGCAGTAACAGAACAGACAGAGGAGCCAGGATTGTTATTCTCAGTCACATATGCACTGTAGGACTGCTCCTCAAATACAGGGGGATTATCATTCACATCAGAGACAGAGAGGTGAATTATTTTAGAGGAAGACAACGGTGGTGACCCTTCATCAGCAGCTATAATAGTTATATTATAGTCACTAAGAACTTCACGATCCAGTTCAGCTGTTGTAACAAGTGTATAATAGTTTTTAATTGATGGGTTTAATTTAAAAGGAACATTCTGTTGAATTGAACAGCGAATCTGTTTATTTCCTCCAGTATCTTTATCCTGAACATTAATAATCCCTATTTCAGTCCCTGGGGCTACATTTTCAGGGACTGGTACGTTAAGTGATTTAATAGATATCATAGGAGCATTGTCATTAACATCTGTGATCGCTATATCAATTTTGGCATTCGATGCCAACCCTGCACCATCTTTTGCTTTAACCCACAGTTCATATTCATGTTTGTCCTCATAGTCTACTGATCCAGTCACTTTGATCTCTCCAGTCACTTCATCAATAGAGAAGAGTCTGGCTGCTTTATCAGATATGTGACTGAATTCATATGTGACCTCCCCATTCGCACCCTCATCAGCGTCTGTAGCACTTACAGTTACAACCACAGTACCCACAGGAGAGTTTTCAGGTAAGCTAACTTTATAAACAGGTTCACTGAATACTGGAAGATTATCGTTTGCATCAAGAACAGTAACGCGTATGACTGCAGTCCCAGATCTTTGTGGAGAGCCTCCGTCACTAGCAGTTAATAACAATGTCACCTCATCATGCTGTTCACGATCTAGTTCTTTGTCTAAAACTAATTCACCGTATTTACGTCCGTTCGGATGGGAATTCATTGTTAGGCGAAAATAATCATTCTTTTCAAGAGAATAAGTCTGTATTCCGTTTCGACCCACGTCGGAATCGTGCGCTTCATCCAAAGGAAAACGCGCGCCTTTATCGGCGGATTCCCCGATTTCCAGTTTAATTTCACTCTTTGGAAAACGAGGTGGGTTGTCATTTATATCTTCAATCTGTAGTGTTATCCGATGCAGTTCCAAGGGATTCTCCAAAAACAATTCATAGTTTAATGAGCACGATGGCTTTGACCCACAAAGCTCCTCACGGTCTATCATCTCAGCAATTACAAGTTCCCCTCCCTGCAGATCGCAAAAACGTCTGCCATTTCCCTCCATGTCTACTCGAGCCTTCCGATCCGATAGTCTCTTAATACTGAGACCAAGATCCTTTGCTATATTTCCAATGACCGTCCCTTTCTTCATTTCTTCTGGCACTGAATAGGTGATGTCGCCATTACAAGCGCAAAAAAACGCAGACAAGAATGCGATCCAGAGTCCAACGTGAAAATGTAAAATCCCCGTTGAGTCTTTCATCATGTCACAAAACAAACTGTCCAATATACCACACTACTGCATCAAACAACCCGCGCCACAACTGAATAAAACGTTAGCATATACATACGCCAAAAATAATAGTTCGACCCCTATGTCAACGCTGTTGTGCAGTAAGCATCACGTCCATGGGTAATCTCAAGTGTCAATTACAATATTAAATCAAGGGGTGTGGACGCATTTGTAAATGGCTAAAATTGGTAAATAGCGCCATCCTGTGTATTTCTGGCTTCCTGCATACTTTATTAAAAATATGACTTCAACATGACACCGCATTGCTAGACTTGGAATTTTCAGTTCTTTCTGTTGTCTAAACATGTTTGTTTTAATCAAACCAATCACACAAATTTTGACCTGATTGATTTTCCATAAAGGTTCCACCAAGTGAAAGAATTTGGTTGTGAGTGTTAATTTGGAAAGGCTGCTGGTATCCACCCTCTAATGTTAAATGTCTTATTCTGAAAACAATCCAGTCTCAAGAGGCAGACTTGTGGGTTACATCATCGAAAGACACAATTGTGTAAATTTTAGTATTATGTGTGCTTTTACTTTAACCACTTAGAAATGTCAAAAACAGGTCATTGCATACTCTAACTAAAGTAAAGCACTAATTATAACCTATAGATCTGAACATGCATCATATGAACACAAACTATTCTGTTGGCCTACTTTTCTATGCTTTAGTATTATTTACAATCATAGATGGACTTTCTAAAACCTTGAGATTCTACTAATCCACGAACTCAAGGAATGGATTGTAATCCTTCAATGCAGACTCATGTAGACCATTATTTTGTCCTCCATCCTATTTAAGACCTCTGTTCTGGTGGCACCATACTGACCACACTGGAAGAAACACTGTAGGCGATGGATTTACAGTTTGACATTGTTTCAATTTGGGTGTCAGTCTTTTGTTTTCATCAGTTCAACAAACTATAACAATTCTGAGTTAATACTGATCCTCATGATATCTATTATCAGTATAATTATGCTGTGGAGTTTTCCTATTGTGACATGGAGTTTTCTTGAAAAAGAGTGCAAGGGCTGCTGTACTGATAAACACATCAGGGAATATACAAACTGAATGACAGAAGCAATAAACAGATCGAAAGTGGAATGTAAGCCACATCAGTAAGGTTGTACTTCCTCCTGCATGCCTGGACTATTGCTCTGATGAAGTGTGGCAAAAGCTTAAAAACTACGAAATCTGCTCAAACTCTGCACACAAACAACCTCACACGTATGGTGCTCGAACAATATGTCTTAAAAAGATCAAAATCTGTTTTGGCTTCAGCTAAACACAGAATATAGACTGACATACTTCCTTCATGGTGTCAGATCTATTTTTATATAAAGAGGCTTCTAGCATAAATGTCATATGCAGAGGGAAAGTATATAAAATGAGAAATCTTTACTCTCTACAACTCCCGGTTCAAAGAGACAATTAACAAGGCAGAATACTCTGGCGCAGACATGATAGTCATCAATGCTCACAGTTAATTATCATCAACAAAACCTTTGACAATGTCACGCTATGTGCCAAAAAAGTAAAGATATTTCATGGCAATGGATTTACTGTTGAATGTCATGAGTCAAGAGCAGTCAAGATAAGTAGGCCTAATAAATATGCTTTGGAAAATCCATGAGGACAAATTATTATTTCAAATGCCAAAACTACAAGACGGGACACACAATAGAATAATGCAGATGGCCATGTCTGAACAAAAATCAGAATGTAAGCTAGCACATGTTTATCTTGTGACTTCTTTTGCAAAATAGAAAAACATTAACTTCTAAGGCACATCACCATAGGCTAATTATATGTTTTCACAAGAAAAAATATTTCAAATATTTACCAGAGTGGAGCATTTAGATCCATTCTCAGTGAAGTCAAGTGCAGTGAAGTTTAGACAGTCACTGTTATCTCCTGGGCTCCTCTTCAGAGTGGTACCAGAGGGGAGAGTGTTGTCATTGTAGGATGTAACAAACTTGAAGTCACTGGTACGTGACCCTGTGGTCATATAGGCATCATAGTTGTAAGCACTACGGAGAGTTCCAGTTCCATCAACATCTGCATAGTTGGGAGGTAAATATGCACTGGGAATGGCTACTGCTCCATCAAACAACAGTCTGGGCTTCCTCCTGTGGCAAACCTTTATGGCCACAGTCAGAATGATGAAAGTCAGGAAAAATGTGGAAACAGACACCAGAGCAATGATCAGATAAGATGTGAGTTTTGAGTTGCTCTCCTCATAAGACATGTCTTTCAGTTCAGGGACTTCAGCCAAGTTATCAGAGATGAGTAAATATACGTCACAGGTTGTAGAGAGATAGGGCTGTCCGTTATCTTTCACTGAGATCATAAGGTTCTGCTTCATGCTGTCAGATTCAGAAATGTCTCTCTGAGCCCTGATCTCTCCACTGTGGAGACCAATAGTGAAAAGTCCAGCATCAGTGGACTTGACAATCTGATATGACAGCCACGCGTTCTGTCCAGAGTCAGCATCAACAGCAATCACTTTGGAGACCAGCGAGCCAGAAAGAGCAGCTTTAGGAACCATCTCAGTCATGAAGGAGTTTCCTTCTGGAGTAGGGTATAATATCTGAGGAGAGTTATCATTCTCATCTGTTATGAACACACTCACAGTCACGTTGCTGCTGAGTGGAGGAGAACCATTGTCTCTGGCTACAACCTGAACTTTGAAGCTTCTGAACTGCTCATAGTCAAAGGCCCGCACAGCATGGATCACCCCTGTGTCTCCATTAATGGACAAATAAGAGGACACTGGAACACCATTGACCTCACTGGGCAACAGAGAGTAGAACACTGTGCCATTTTGTCTCCAGTCTGGGTCTCTAGCAGTAACAGAACAGACAGAGGAGCCAGGCTTGTTATTCTCAGTCACATATGCACTGTAGGACTGTTCCTCAAACACAGGGGGATTATCGTTTACATCTGACACAGGAATGTTTATTGTCTTTGAAGAAGACATTGGTGGAGAGCCTTCATCAGTGGCTATGACTGTTACATTGTAACTGCCTGCAAGTTCTCGATCTAATTCAGTTGTGGTAACCAGTGTATAATAATTTTTAATAGATGGGTTTAATTTAAACGGAACATTCTGCTGAATGGAGCACCGTACCTGTCTGTTTCCTCCTGTATCTTTGTCCTGTACGTTAATAATCCCTACTTCTGTACCTGAAGCTAAATTTTCAGGGATTGGCACATTAAGTGACTTTATACTTATCACAGGAGCATTGTCATTAACATCTGTGATCTCTATTTCAACTTTTGCATCAGATGCTAGCCCTGCACCATCTTTTGCCTGAACCCATAACTCATAATCATATTTGTCTTCATAGTCTATTGGTCCAATTACTTTTAGTTCTCCAGTAACCTCATCAATTGAGAACAGTCTGGTTGCTTTGTCAGATATGTGGCTGAATTCATATGTGACCTCTCCATTCGCACCCTCATCGGCATCTGAAGCACTTACAGTTATAACCACAGTACCTACAGGAGAGTTTTCAGGCAAACTTGCTTTATAAATGGTTTCACTGAATACCGGGAGATTATCGTTTGCATCAAGAACAACAACGCGTATGACTGCAGTCCCAGACCTTTGTGGAGAGCCTCCATCACTAGCAGTAAGCAACAATGTTAGTTCGTGCTGCTGCTCTCGATCGAGCTCTTTATCTAAAACCAGTTCGCTGTATTTGCGTCCATTCGAATGAGAATTCACAGCTAGGTTAAAATAATCGTTCTTTTCTAAGGAATACGTCTGTAATCCGTTTCGCCCCACGTCAGAGTCCCGCGCTTCATCCAAACGGAACCGTGCGCCCTTGTCGACAGATTCCCCAATTTCCAGTTTAATTTCATTCTTCGGGAAACGAGGTGGGTTGTCATTTATGTCCTCAATTTGAAGCGTAATCTGGTGTAATTCCAAAGGGTTCTCCAAAACTAACTCATAATTCAGCGTACATGACTGCTTCGAACCACATAGTTCCTCGCGGTCTATTCTTTCTGCAATAACCAGTTCTTCCCCTTGAAGATCGCAGAAGCGTTTACTATTTCCTTCCATGTCTATCCGAGCTTTACGATCGGATAGTGATTTAGTACTGATAGCAAGATCCTTTCCTATATTGCCAAATACCGTCCCTTTCTTCATTTCCTCTGGCACGGAGTATCTTAGATCGCCATTGCAAGTGCAGACAAATACGACAGTGAATGCAATCCAGAACGTCGCACGAAAATAAGCCATCCTTTCGAAATTCCCCATCGAAGTAAATTAACAGTAGAAGTTATCTTGTTCAGAGACAAACGAAACACATTTAGCAAAATAATAAATAATAACTAAAAAAACTAATGTTACGAATGATATCGGCAATTTCTTTTTTAGTGTACGGACAAGAGCAGTTCAGCTTATAATGCGTTCCTTTCGTGGGCAGCCTAGTCTCCTGTGTAGTAATATTAAATTATGGGGTGTAGACTGCGTTTGAACATGGCTAAAATTGGTAAATAGTGCCACTCTGAGCATTTCTGCAGTACTGCACCACAAATTATTGTTGTCCGAATATAAATGATTGTTATCTAAATACAAGGCTACTGTAATTACGTATATCGTCCATATAAAAACACAAATTGATGTTTTTTTTTACTATGGGTCCCAAAAGAAATGGAGAAAATGCCTACTATTTTCGGAATGTCATTGTGCTTGAAACCACTGACAAGAAAGCAGTCCCCTGTAGTTTACCCAGCTGGGTCTAATCAAACAATCAGCTACCTTCAAAGCTGCATCATCATAACCTCTGTGTACAGTTTACCTTTTCCACCGGTTTCTGATAGGTTGACTGACATACTTTAATTGATTAATACTATTGTTCATTATCAAACCATTAAATGCCATCACTCATAAACATAATTGGACTGCAAAAGCTGACTCAGTGTCACCTCAAACCAGTCATGGTAGTTTCAAGAAAACATAATAAGAGATTTTACATGGTCAGGGAAAATTAAACTGGACCGTTCTTCCTCTATGCATGGTTCTACTCTGTTGACCACTAACCTTACCATTACCGCAATGCACGTCCATACTCATTTCATGACATACCAAACTATTCACAGTGAGCAGAGTGGGAGTCCAAAATAGCCTTGCAAAAGTGTGAATGCACAGACAGTAAGAAAGTATGACATCACACAACCACTTAATCTTTACTGACTTCAGATATTATGAGAGTCCTGAACAGAAATATGTTGCCAGTCTCTAAATAAGATATCAATGATGACAAACAACACAACAGAATCAAATTGTCTGATCTGTAACAATTAACTCACAATACTATACTAAGGTAAAACTGAAGGGAAAATAAAGACCACTTAAATTATATCCACAAAGTCTACTCATGATACAGCATATCAACCAAACCAAAATATCTAAAGGCAATACCTTTTAAAAGCAAGACAGCAGCAAAGTATTTGTGCACTTAGCAAAGAGATTCTTTGATTATTCTCACCATGAACATCCAAAAAAGTCTACGCCAGGAACACACTATAGAACATACAAGTCATCTGGATTCTAATCAAAGGAAAATACTGCAAGTGACTTGCAGATGATTGAATGCAAATCTTGAAAGACGTTTGGAAAAATAATGGCTATGGATTTACTGTTGAATGTCATGAGTCAAGAGCAGTCAAGATAAGTAGGCCTAATAAATATGCTTTGGAAAATCCATGAGGACAAATTATTATTTCAAATGCCAAAACTACAAGACGGGACACACAATAGAATAATGCAGATGGCCATGTCTGAACAAAAATCAGAATGTAAGCTAGCACATGTTTATCTTGTGACTTCTTTTGCAAAATAGAAAAACATTAACTTCTAAGGCACATCACCATAGGCTAATTATATGTTTTCACAAGAAAAAATATTTCAAATATTTACCAGAGTGGAGCATTTAGATCCATTCTCAGTGAAGTCAAGTGCAGTGAAGTTTAGACAGTCACTGTTGTCTCCTGGGCTCCTCTTCAGAGTGGTACCAGAAGGGAGAGTGTTGTCATTGTAGGATGTAAAAAACTTGAAGTCACTGGTACGTGACCCTGTGGTCATATAGGCATCATAGTTGTAAGCACTACGGAGAGTTCCAGTTCCATCAACATCTGCATAGTTGGGAGGTAAATATGCACTGGGAATGGCTACTGCTCCATCAAACAACAGTCTGGGCTTCCTCCTGTGGCAAACCCTTATGGCCACAATCAGAATGATGAAAGTCAGGAAAAATGTGGAAACAGACACCAGAGCAATGATCAGATAAGATGTGAGTTTAGAGTTGCTCTCCTCATAAGACATGTCTTTCAGTTCAGGAACTTCAGCCAAGTTATCAGAGATGAGTAAATATACGGCACAGGTTGTAGAGAGAGAGGGCTGTCCGTTATCTTTCACTGAGATCACAAGGTTCTGCTTCATGCTGTCAGATTCAGAAATGTCTCTCTGAGCTCTGATCTCTCCACTGTGGAGACCAATAGTGAAAAGTCCTGAATCAGTGGACTTGACAATCTGATAGGACAGCCACGCATTCTGTCCAGAGTCAGCATCAACAGCAATCACTTTGGAGACCAGCGAGCCAGAAAGAGCAGCTTTAGGAACCATCTCAGTCATGAAGGAGTTTCCTTCTGGAGTAGGGTATAATATCTGAGGACAGTTATCATTCTCATCTGTTATGAACACACTCACAGTCACATTGCTGCTGAGAGGAGGAGAACCATTGTCTCTGGCTACAACCTGAACTTTGAAGCTTCTGAACTGCTCATAGTCAAAGACCCTCACAGCATGGATCACCCCTGTGTCTCCATTAATGGATAAATATGAGGAGACCGGAACACCATTGACCTCACTGGGCAACAGAGAGTAGAACACTGTGCCATTCTGTCTCCAGTCTGGATCTCTGGCAGTAACAGAACAGACAGAGGAGCCAGGCTTGTTATTCTCACTCACATATGCACTGTAGGACTGCTCCTCAAACACAGGGGGATTATCATTCACATCAGATACAGAGAGGTGGATTGTTTTAGAAGAAGACAGTGGAGGATTGCCTCCATCTGTAGCTCTAAGTGTGACATTGTAATCAGCTATAACTTCCCGGTCCAGTTCTGCTGTGGTAACCAGCGTGTAATAGTTTTTAATAGATGGGCTCAATTTAAATGGGACATTCTGCTGAATAGAACAACGAATCTGTTGATGCCCACCTGTATCTTTATCCTGAACATTAATAATTCCAACTTCCGTTCCCAGTGCGAGGTTTTCAGGAATTGGAACAGTAAGTGATTTAATATATATCACTGGAGCATTGTCATTAACATCTGTGATCTCTATATCAACTTTAGCATTAGAAGCTAAACCTGCCCCATCTTTGGCCAAAACTCTTAATTCATACTCATACTGGTCCTCATAATCTATAGCCCCAATTAATTTGATCTCTCCAGTTACCTCATCAATAGAGAAGAGTCTGGCTGCTTTATCAGATATGTGACCAAATTCATATGTGACCTCTCCATTCGCTCCTTCATCTGCGTCAGTAGCACTTACAGTTACGACCACAGTACCCACAGGAGAGTTCTCGGGTATGCTGGCTTTATAAATGGTTTCACTGAATACTGGGAGATTATCGTTTGCATCGAGGACAATAACTCGTATGACTGCTGTTCCAGACCTTTGAGGGGAGCCTCCGTCAATAGCTGTAAGCATCAATTTCACCTCCTTCTGCTGTTCACGATCAAGCTCTTTATCTAAAACTAATTCGCTGTATTTTATTCCATCTGAAGTGGAACTCACTGCTAGGGTAAAATAGTCATTCTTCTCCAATGAATAACGTTCAATTCCATTTCGCCCCACATCCGAATCGTGCGCCTCATTCAAAGGAAAACGTGATCCTTTAACGGCAGATTCCCTAATTTCCAATTTGATTTCACTTTTCGGAAAACGAGGTGGGTTGTCGTTTATATCCTCAACCTGCACTGTAATCCTGTGCAATTCCAAAGGGTTCTCCAAAACTAATTCGTAGTTTAACGAGCATGATGGCTTTGACCTGCAGAGCTCCTCTCGGTCTATTCTGTCTGCAATGACAAGCACTCCTCCCTCAAGATCAAAAAAACGTTTGTTATTCCCCTCTATATCTATTCGAGCCTTGCGATCTAACAGTCCTTTAATATCGAGACCAAAATCCTTGGCTATATTGCCAAATACAGTACCTTTTTTCATTTCTTCAGGTATGGAATAACTCATATCGCCATTGCAAGTGTGCACAAACGCAGCAATAAATACAATCCAGAACATCGCACAAAAATGAAAAGAACCCTCGGATTTCTCCATGTGTCACCAAGACAAAGCCCTTCAAAATGAAGAAAATGCCCAGAAAACGTAACGTTACAAACAAGAAATAACGATGATTATGTTTAGTGTTGGAAAATCACGCCTTTTCTCGTTTGTGTATCTACGCTGGGTGGTATAATCTGCTGTAATATTAATTCAAGGGGTGTAGACGCATTTGTAAGTTGGTAAAATTGGTCAATGGCGCCTCTCACAGTATTTTTTCATGTACTGCATGCTTGATCAAGCGAAGCCTCAGGATCGGATCGTGATTTTACTGTGTTCTTTCTCGGCAGCTGTCGAAAATATTAACGCAAGTGGATGTAGAAAACACTAAAACCCTTTAAGCCATCTGCCAGAAAGATAAGCATGGGACATTCATCAAAAGAGAATAAGAAACAAATGCTCTGACAAAATAAAGCTGGACAACATATATAGGCAAAAAATGAGAGCAATAGAGCAGTATAAATGAACTTCAGACTATAAAGATTCCCTTTTCTTCAACAAAGTAGAATGTCAACCAAAGAAGGCTCAGGCTGCAAATCTTTTTTCAACTTACAGTCTTCCAGTCTGCAAACTATCAGTGTGGCAATGTGAAACTCATCACTGGCACAATTCAGTAGCCCTAAGCACCACCTCATAATCATAATGGAAAAATAACCTTCTTATATGCAATAGACAGTACAGCAACCTTTCCCCACATAGACAACAACCAAACATGGCATCAAACAACCATTTCATACCATTTCACCTCTGATATCCAATAAGTCTGCCTACTGACGAGATTCTATTTGAATAACATTAAAATGGGAAGTTTAGCAACACAAAAATGAGATTGGCTTCTGTACTGCTCAGTTAAATCCCTTATGAACTCACTGCAAAGTCATTTCATTGACATAAGCCTAGAACTTTTTGAACATAAAACCACTAATGAGAAGTAGAAGGCAATGTCTGTTGAGGCTTGCATTAGAGAGATGAAATTACAAGTATTAAAAGCTCAGAAAAATCCTGAAAATGTAAAGGCCATTAGAGACACAATACAACACAATGCACAGTCCGCAGGGTTCTACTTAAGGTTATGATTATTATCTACAGGTTTCTTGTATGCAATGCAAAGTGTTCCTTAAGGAATATAAATTAAGGGACTTGCCTTATAGGTCCTTAATTAGTGAAAACATCTTTAAATCAAAATGAAATAATTTACCAAAGTGGAGCATTTAGATCCATTGCCAAAGAAATCAAGACAGTCACTGTTGTCTCCTGGGCTCCTCTTCAGAGTGGTACCAGAAGGGAGAGTGTTATCATTGTAGGATGTAACAAACTTGAAGTCACTGGTACGTGACCCTGTGGTCATATAGGCATCATAGTTGTAAGCACTACGGAGAGTTCCAGTTCCATCAACATCTGCATAGTTGGGAGGTAAATATGCACTGGGAATGGCTACTGCTCCATCAAACAACAGTCTGGGCTTCCTCCTGTGGCAAACCCTTATGGCCACAATCAGAATGATGAAAGTCAGGAAAAATGTGGAAACAGACACCAGAGCAATGATCAGATAAGATGTGAGTTTAGAGTTGCTCTCCTCATAAGACATGTCTTTCAGCTCAGGAACTTCAGCCAAGTTATCAGAGATGAGTAAATATACGGCACAGGTTGTAGAGAGAGAGGGCTGTCCGTTATCTTTCACTGAGATCACAAGGTTCTGCTTCATGCTGTCAGATTCAGAAATGTCTCTCTGAGCCCTGATCTCTCCACTGTGGAGACCAATAGTGAAAAGTCCCGGATCAGTGGACTTGACAATCTGATATGACAGCCACGCGTTCTGTCCAGAGTCAGCATCAACAGCAATCACTTTGGAGACCAGCGAGCCAGAAAGAGCAGCTTTAGGAACCATCTCAGTCATGAAGGAGTTTCCTTCTGGAGTAGGGTATAATATCTGAGGAGAGTTATCATTCTCATCTGTTATGAACACACTCACAGTCACATTGCTGCTGAGTGGAGGAGAACCATTGTCTCTGGCTACAACTTGAACTTTGAAGCTTCTGAACTGCTCATAGTCAAAGGCCCTCACAGCATGGATCACCCCTGTGTCTCCATTAATGGATAAATATGAGGAGACCGGAACACCATTGACCTCACTGGGCAACAGAGAGTAGAACACTGTGCCATTCTGTCTCCAGTCTGGGTCTCTGGCAGTAACAGAACAGACAGAGGAGCCAGGCTTGTTATTCTCAGTCACATATGCACTATAGGACTGTTCCTCAAATACAGGGGGATTATCGTTTACATCTGACACAGGAATGTTTATTGTCTTTGAAGAAGACAGTGGTGGAGAGCCTTCATCAGTGGCTATGACTGTTACATTATAACTGCCTGTAATTTCACGATCTAGTTCAGTTGTGGTAACCAGTGTATAATAATTTTTAATAGATGGGTTTAATTTAAACGGAACATTCTGTTGAATGGTGCACCGTATCTGTCTGTTTCCTCCTGTATCTTTGTCCTGTACATTAATAATCCCTACCTCTGTACCTGGGGCTACATTTTCAGGAATTGGCACATTAAGTGATTTAATAGAGATCACAGGAGCATTGTCATTAACATCTGTGATTTTTATTTCGGCTTTGGCATTAGCCACCAACCCTCCACCATCTTTTGCTTGAACCCATAATTCATACTCATAACTGTCCTCATAGTCTATAGGTCCAATCACCTTTACCTCTCCAGTAGTTTCATCAATAGAAAATAGTTTGACTGCTTTTGCAGATATGTGACTGAATTCATATGTGACCTCTCCGTTTGCGCCCTCATCTGCGTCTGTGGCACTTATAGTTACAATGACAGTACCCAGTGGGGAGTTTTCAGGCAGACTTACTTCATAAACGGTTTCACTGAATACCGGGAGATTATCGTTTGCATCAAGGACAATAACACGAATGACTGAAGTCCCAGATCTTTGTGGAGAGCCTCCGTCACTAGCAGTAAGCAACAATGACAGCTCTTCCTGCCGCTCACGATCAAGCTCGTTTTGTAAAACCAATTCACTATACTTTCGCCCATTCGAATGAGAATTCACTTCTAGGTTAAAATAATCATTCTTCTCCAAGGAATATGTCTGTAATCCGTTCCGTCCCACGTCGTAATCCTGCGCTTCATCCAAACGGAACCGTGCGCCCTTATCGGCAGATTCCCTAATTTCCAGTTTAATTTCGTTCTTTGGGAAACGAGGTGGATTATCATTTATGTCCTCAATCTGTAATGTAATCTGATGTAATTCCAAAGGGTTCTCCAACACTAACTCGTAATTTAATTTACACGATGGTTTTGACCCGCAGATCTCCTCGCGGTCTATTGTTTCTGCAATAACCAATTCTCCTTCCCGAATATCGCAAAAGCGTTTACCATTTCCTTCCATGTCTATCCGAGCTTTACGATCTGATAGTTCTTTGGTACCGAGACCAAGATCTTTTGCTACATTGCCAAACGCCGTCCCCTTCTTCATTTCCTCTGCTACAGAATAGCTGAGATCGCCATTGCAAGTGCGAACAAACACAGCAATATATGCAATCCAGAACACCGCACAAAAATGAATAATCCCTTCGAATTTCTTCATGGTAAAACAATAACAGTACTCCTCGCGTGAAGAAGCAAACACGTATGACAATGTGATTTAATGTTAGATATAACTTAGAATATATTAGCAATTATTTTTGCGCAGGACTACACCATGCCTGGTGATGTTTGCGACGTTTGCACATATGGCATAGTCTCTCCACTGCCTATTGTAATATTAAATCAAGGGGTGTAGAATGCACTTATAGATGACTAAAATTGGTAAATAGTGCCACTTGGAGTATTTCTGGAGTACTGCATTCACAGAAATTGGAACGACTGTTTTTGCTATCTAGACAGATGACTGCTGCAACATTTCACACATAGTACAAGATAGAGACTATTTTTTTTATCTATGTTATATTACATCATTTGGGGTTACTGTTTGCTAAATATTATTGTGCACAGATCCTCTGCAGGGTGAAGAATCCCTCATGACAGATCTGAGCAAGGTTCACTAAATAAGTCCTGTTCAAGGTTGCAATGTAACCTCACTGTTGCAATGTAACCTCATTTAGTTGGGGTAAATGGACTGCATTAATAAGTACTTTTCTCCAAATGGTTATACAGTGAACCTCACATTCACCCCTTCACACACGCACTGATGGCAGAGGAAGCCATGCAAGGTATATCAGGAGCAGTAGGTACAGTGTCTTGCTCAAGGTCAGGAGCTGGATGCGAACCTGCAACCCTACTGTTACTGAAAGACCTCCTATCTCCACACCATCATCACCACCCTTTAGTTTTCCTTTAGGGGTCCAACAGATGGGTGGCAATTATTTAATTTACTAATATTTGGTCAATCAACATAACCATTATCACTTCAACTAGGTCTAATCCCTCACACTAAATGCACTTCATGTTCGGTCATGACAGTTTAAAAAAACATGTTCATGAATACTGTCAGAAATTATGAAATGCAAATTAAATGTGCTAGGCCTGTCATCTGAAATGAAAACAAACATACAAACAAAACAGTTAAACAGTGAAAATCACCAATCCATCCACAGGAAAGAGAGCAAAAAAACAGATACGCTGCTCTGATGAACTAATGAGGAGCTATATGGACATGGGGAAAATGACCAATCAGTAAACCAACAGACAGATCCCCAAATTTGTGGACAGATGCCTGTTAGATGCAACATGTATGACTGTAAATATACACAGTTTTTGAAACACCGAAATGTAAACCACAACCCCACAACCACAAAACCCTCCAACATACTACCAGTCTCTTGACATACCAAATTGCTATAATGTTGAATGCATCACTTACAATCACCAGAATTTCCTACAGGATAAGCATCCATCTATCTATCTATCTATCTATCTATCTATCTACCTATCTACGTACAATTCATATTCCATGGCATGCTACTTGCAATAAGCAGAAAACAAATTCAAAACAGCAGTGCAAATTGAAACTAAATTTTCTTGCATGGACAGTCAGAGGAAAAGGCGTCACAACCATCTAATGCTCATTCACCGAGTCGAGTGTTAGTAAAGCCTAAAGTTTCTCTCTGAATCCAGCATTTGTTATGAACACTTTAGTTTCCTATTCTCTGGGTTAAATCATCATTTCATTCTTAATATTATGCTGAGTTAAAATGTATCAAATCCATCCATGGCAATTTGAACAAGTTTAGGAAAGTGTACTGCAAGACATATAATATAGAAAACAACATATTTATCTCAATACTTATAGTGCTTCAGACCGAAAAGAATATAGAATCATCTGAAGACTAATCAAGAAGGGAAAAAGTACAACCATTATAAAGCAAGGTTTAACAAACAAATACGTAAATTAGTTACCATAGAGGAGTATTTAGATCCATTCTCAGTGAAGTCAAGGGCAGTGAAGTTTAGACAGTCACTGTTCTCTCCTGGGCTCCTCTTCAGAGTGGTACCAGAAGGCAGAGTGTTGTCATTGTAGGATGTAACAAACTTGAAGTCACTGGTACGTGACCCTGTGGTCATATAGGCATCATAGTTGTAAGCACTACGGAGAGTTCCAGTTCCATCAACATCTGCATAGTTGGGAGGTAAATATGCACTGGGAATGGCTACTGCTCCATCAAACAACAGTCTGGGCTTCCTCCTGTGGCAAACCCTTATGGCCACAATCAGAATGATGAAAGTCAGGAAAAATGTGGAAACAGACACCAGAGCAATGATCAGATAAGATGTGAGTTTAGAGTTACTCTCCTCATAAGACATGTCTTTCAGTTCAGGAACTTCAGCCAAGTTATCCGAGATGAGTAAATATACAGCACAGGTTGTAGAGAGAGAGGGCTGTCCATTATCTTTCACTGAGATCACAAGGTTCTGCTTCATGCTGTCAGATTCAGAAATGTCTCTCTGAGCCCTGATCTCTCCACTGTGGAGACCAATAGTGAAAAGTCCCGGATCAGTGGACTTGACAATCTGATATGACAGCCACGCGTTCTGTCCAGAGTCAGCATCAACAGCAATCACTTTGGAGACCAGCGAGCCAGAAAGAGCAGCTTTAGGAACCATCTCAGTCATGAAGGAGTTTCCTTCTGGAGTAGGGTATAATATCTGAGGAGAGTTATCATTCTCATCTGTTATGAACACACTCACAGTTACGTTGCTGCTGAGTGGGGGAGAACCATTGTCTCTGGCTACAACCTGAACTTTGAAGCTTCTGAACTGCTCATAGTCAAAGGCCCTCACAGCATGGATCACCCCTGTGTCTCCATTAATGGATAAATATGAGGAGACCGGTACACCATTGACCTCACTGGGCAACAGAGAGTAGAACACTGTGCCATTCTGTCTCCAGTCTGGGTCTCTGGCAGTAACAGAACAAACAGAGGAGCCAGGCTTGTTATTCTCACTCACATATGCACTGTAGGACTGTTCCTCAAATACAGGGGGATTATCATTCACATCAGATACAGTAAGGTGGATTGTTTTAGAGGAAGACAATGGTGGTGAGCCTCCATCGGTGGCTGTAATAGTTACATTATAGTCACTAATAACTTCACGGTCCAATTCAGCTGTGGTAACCAGTGTATAGTAATTTTTAATTGATGGATTTAACCTAAAGGGAACATTCTGCTGAATGACACACTGAATCTGTTTACCTCCCCCTGTGTCTTTATCCTGAACATTAATAATCCCCACCTCTGTGCCTGGAGCAATATTTTCAGGGATTGGAACAGTAAGTGATTTGATGTATATAGCTGGAGCATTGTCATTAACATCTGTGATCTCTATATCAACTTTAGCATTAGAAGCTAAACCTGCCCCATCTTTGGCCAAAACTCCTAATTCATACTCATATTTGTCCTCATAGTCTATTGGTCCAATCACTCTGATCTCTCCTGTCCCCTCATCAATAGAGAAGAGTCTGGCTGCTTTATCAGATATGTGACCAAATTCATATGTGACCTCTCCATTCGCTCCTTCATCTGCGTCAGTAGCACTTACAGTTACAACCACAGTACCCACAGGAGAGTTCTCAGGTATGCTGGCTTTATAAATGGTTTCACTGAATACTGGGAGATTATCGTTTGCATCAAGGACAGTAACTCGTATGACTGCTGTTCCAGACCTTTGAGGGGACCCTCCGTCAAAAGCTGTAAGCACCAATTTCACCTCGTGCTGCTGTTCACGATCAAGCTCTTTATCTAATACTAATTCGCTGTATTTTCTTCCATCTGAATTAGAATTCACTGCTAATGTAAAATAGTCATTCTTCTCCAATGAATAGCTTTGAATTCCGTTTCGTCCTACATCCGAATCGTGCGCCTCATTCAAAGGAAAACGTGATCCTTTAACGGCAGATTCCCCAATTTCCAATTTGATTTCACTCTTCGGAAAACGGGGCGAGTTATCATTTATATCATCAATCTGCAGGGTAATCCTATGCAATTCCAAAGGGTTCTCCAAAACTAATTCGTAGTTTAACGAGCATGATGCCTTCGATCCGCAGAGCTCCTCCCGGTCTATTCTGTCTGCAATAACAAGTTGTCCTCCCTGGAGATCAAAAAAACGTTTGTTATTCCCTTCCATGTCTATTCGAGCTTTACGATCTGATAGTCCCTTAATACCGAGACCAAGATCCTTTGCTATATTACCAAACACTGATCCTTTCTTCATTTCTTCTGGTATAGAATAGCTCAAGTCACCATGGCAAGTGCGTACCGACACAACAATGAATACAATCCAGAATATCGCAGGAAAATGAATAATCACTTCGAATCTCTTCATGTTTTTAAAAATAACAACGCCCAAAATAAAAAAGGCAAAAGAATGTAGCTACCGTCACAGACAAGGAATATCGATAGGCCTAATTCTCTTTTAGATTTGTCCAACTGCTTATCTCTTGTCGTTTGCGTATCTGTGTTGGATTGCTTGATCTATCTGCTGTAATATTAATTCAAGGGGTGTATACGCGCTGGTAAAAAGGTAAAATTGGTAAATAGCGCCTCTCACAGTACTTTTCGTGTATTGCATAATTATCAAAGGAAGGTATTTCGTGTTTATTCTCAGTATCTCTACAAAATTGCTTATTTCACTTATAAAGAACAGGACATGGTAATGTCTGGATTTGTTTGTTTCCTGGGTTCAGTTTATACAGCCTCTGTGTTTGATCAAAGAGCATGCAAGCAAAATTAAAGAAATCCTCAGCAGTAAATCTGTTACTCTGCCTGTAGCACCTTTGTGACAACTTCAGCATACAAAGTATTTTTTTTTCCCCAATAAATTTACTACAATTGGTAATGCATGGATTCACTGCCTTATATTCATCCTAAACACATGCAAAAGTTAAAGTTGTATTCCTGTGTTTTATAAACATGAGCCTATACATGAGACAAAACACTTCAATATTACTGAAAAAACAAATCAATGACCATTCTAATATATTTTTTTACAGATTCTATATAGAAGAAAATAGAAAGAGATGTGAGCTATGTAGCATTGATGGCTGCTGTCGGAAACAATATCAGAAATATGTGTAGAAATTAATATGAACATGCTAAGCCAGCTGTCAAAAAGAAAATTATGAAGCATTCATCAAAAGGGAAACATAAAACAAACATGTTGCTCTGATGACCATATGTTGGACAATACAGACAAGCAAAAATAACTGATAGAGCAGAATTGATCAACAGATGACAGATAGATAGACTAGAAAGATACTTATCTTCAAAGTGAAATGTCAACCAGAATAGTCAGACTATGCTTCCCTCTCTAACATACAATATTACCTTCTCCAACAAAAACTGTCACGTGACCACGATGTTACATCCATCACTGACAAAAATGTTCCAGTGTGCAAAATTGAATTCATAATCATAATGCAGGTATCAAGTCCCTAAAGGCAATGCAAAGTTGCAAAACATTTCCTCACACATACAGCAGCAAAACATGGCATCACACAACCACTTCATATCCTTTCACAGACCTCCAATATCATCGGCTGAGTTCAGTCAAATATTATTTCATCATACTATGCTGTGCCACAAATAATAAGCCTGATCCCTGCCCATTAGACATTAGCTAAGCCTACAACTCATTCTGCATCAGTCCACTAACCAGAAATACTTAAAGCCAGTGCCTATAGGTCATATTAGACAAGAAATTACAAGTCTACTTAGCATAGATGAGTCCTGAAAATGCAAAGGCCATGAGTCATGGAATGCATCGCAGAGCACAGAGTACACACAGTTCTACTTGAGATAATGCATTTTTGAAACTGCAGTTGTATGTATGCAATGGAAAGCTTAAGAGAGAATAGGGGTATAAATGAAGCTTTGCCCTAGGTCCTTTAGACTTGACAATGCATGTAATTCAGAATGTGTAATTATAAAACATTTCAAAGATTTCAATAATTTACCATTGTGGAGCATTTAGATCCATTGTCGAGGAAGTTTAGACAGTCACTGTTGTCTCCTGGGCTCCTCTTCAGAGTGGTACCAGAAGGCAGAGTGTTGTCATTGTAGGATGTAACAAACTTGAAGTCACTGGTACGTGACCCTGTGGTCATATAGGCATCATAGTTGTAAGCACTACGGAGAGTTCCAGTTCCATCAACATCTGCATAGTTGGGAGGTAAATATGCACTGGGAATGGCTACTGCTCCATCAAACAACAGTCTGGGCTTCCTCCTGTGGCAAACCCTTATGGCCACAATCAGAATGATGAAAGTCAGGAAAAATGTGGAGACAGACACCAGAGCAATGATCAGATAAGATGTGAGTTTAGAGTTGCTCTCCTCATAAGACATGTCTTTCAGCTCAGGAACTTCAGCCAAGTTATCAGAGATGAGTAAATATACGGCACAGGTTGTAGAGAGAGAGGGCTGTCCGTTATCTTTCACTGAGATCACAAGGTTCTGCTTCATGCTGTCAGATTCAGAAATGTCTCTCTGAGCCCTGATCTCTCCACTGTGGAGACCAATAGTGAAAAGTCCCGGATCAGTGGACTTGACAATCTGATAGGACAGCCAAGCGTTCTGTCCAGAGTCAGTGTCAACAGCAATCACTTTGGAGACCAGCGAGCCAGAAAGAGCAGCTTTAGGAACCATCTCAGTCATGAAGGAGTTTCCTTCTGGAGTAGGGTATAATATCTGAGGAGAGTTATCATTCTCATCTGTTATGAACACACTCACAGTCACGTTGCTGCTGAGTGGAGGAGAACCATTGTCTCTGGCTACAACCTGAACTTTGAAGCTTCTGAACTGCTCATAGTCAAAGGCCCTCACAGCATGGATCACCCCTGTGTCTCCATTAATGGATAAATATGAGGAGACCGGAACACCATTGACCTCACTGGGCAACAGAGAGTAGAACACTGTGCCATTCTGTCTCCAGTCTGGATCTCTGGCAGTAACAGAACAGACAGAGGAACCAGGCTTGTTATTCTCAGTCACATATGCACTGTAGGACTGCTCTTGAAATACAGGAGCATTATCATTGATATCAGAGACTGATAAATGAATAGTTTTGGAGGAAGACAGTGGTGGTGAGCCTTCATCAGAAGCAGTAATAGTTACATTATAGTCACTTACACTTTCACGGTCTAATTCAGCTGTTGTGACCAGTGTGTAGTAGTTTTTAATTGATGGATTTAATTTGAATGGAACATTCTGCTGAATGGAGCACCGAACCTGTTTGCTTCCCTCATCATCCTTATCCTGCACATTGATAATTCCCACCTCTGTTCCAGGGGCTGCATTTTCAGGGATTGGCACATTAAGTGATTTGATATATATCACAGGAGCATTGTCATTTACATCAGTGATCTCTATATGAACTTTGGCATTAGATGCCAGCCCTGCACCATCTTTGGCCTGAACTCTTAATTCATACTCATATTTGTCCTCGTAGTCTATTAGGCCAATTACTTTGATGTCTCCAGTTATTTTATCAATAGCGAACAGCCTGGCTGCTTTGTCAGATATGCGGCTGAATTCGTACGTGATCTCTCCATTTGCGCCTTCGTCTGCATCGGTGGCACTTACAGTAACTACCACTGTTCCTAAAGAAGAATTTTCAGGTAGACTGGCCTTGTAAATATTTTGGCTAAACACCGGTCGATTGTCGTTGGCATCAAGGACAACAACATGAATAACTGTTGTGCCTGATTTATGTGGCGAGCCTCCGTCACTAGCTGTTAACACCAATGACACTTCTTGCTGCTGCTCACGATCTAGTTCTTTGTTCAAAACTAGTTCTCCATATTTACCTCCATCTGAATTGGATTGCACATCAAGGGTGAAATATTCGTTCTGCTCTAATGAATAGCTTTGAATTCCGTTCGGTCCCACATCCGAATCATGCGCCTCATCCAAGGGGAAACGTGCGCCTTTACTAACCCATTCACCGATTTCAAGTTTGATCTCCGTATTTGGAAAACGAGGTGGATTGTCATTTATGTCCATGATCTGTAGGGTAATCCGGTGAGATTCCAAAGGATTCTCTAAAACTAATTCATAATTTAAGGAACATGATGGCTTCGATCCGCATAGCTCCTCGCGGTCTACTCTTTCTGCAATTACTAATTCACTTCCATGAAGATTTAAAAAACGACGACCGTGTCTTTCGATTTCTACCCGAGCCTTCCGATAGGACAGTCCTTTGACATCAAGACCAAGATCTTTTGCTATATTTCCAACAACTGATTCTTTCTTCATTTCTTCTGGCACGGAATAGCTCAAATCGCCACTACAAATGCGCACAAAAACCGCAATTAATACCACCCAGAACGCCAATCGGACATGTGGAATCCCTTCGAATTCCTTCATGTTTTTTTCACGTAAAGGTCCTCACACGTTATGTCCTTACTGAAAATCAAACGATGCGTATTCCGAAAGCAGCTTTACGTTGATGTAAAAATCTGTCCATAAGAATCCTGTCCATAAATGACAGGATTCTCTAATGAATATTAGATGAAGGGGTGGGCATACATTTGGTAAAGAGTAAAAATGGGTAAATAGCGCCACTCAGAGTATATTTTGACATGGTGCAAACATTCTGAAATGACCCATTTCTTTTAATTACTTTTATATCTGCGGAATAAGTTAATATTTCAAAAGAGAGTTTCAAATTACCGTGGTTCCAGAAAAAAAAACAATGTAGTCTAGATATAACCACATATATTAGACTTTTCTCAGATGGAATATTGAGGTGCCATAATTGAAAACTCCAGCACATGTAGGTACACTTCCTTACTGTAGATAACATGCTTTCTTGTAAAATGCCTGAAGAAAAACTGGCATTACCATCAATTTTGCCTCCCCACCTCACAACCCCTCTCAAACCCCACCTTGTATTGTGTTTCAAATACAAGACAAGACAGGAATAAATTGATAAATGGACAGACAAAACTAGACAAATATATGGGCTATAATATTTCTTCATCCATCTTCAGCCATATACAGTCTGTCAGTCAGGTGAATTCCCACATTATGAAAATATTACCAATTTCACTGTGCATCTTCATAATATGCATGCATCATATATATGTACACTGCATCATACATACAAACACACACACACACACACACTACATTCACACTCAACATTTTAAGCCACAAATTACAAACATGTAGGCAATGTACTATTATACTGTGTGTGTACAGTAGTGTAGGCCAGTATACATTACACAATTTTTGTAATCAACTGCCAAACAACCTCCATGTCTGTCCTGAAAACATGAAAACCCTTAATTAATTAGTATTCATCCAATGAAAATGTTTCTACTTTGGCCATCAATCTGAAAATTAAAGAGAGATAACTAGGCTAGGTACTACAAGACACTCCAGACTAAAAAGGACCTGCCTGTTTCAGTTTCACTTGAGATATTGACAGGGCTGCTCACTGAACTCACAGATAATTTTCCCTAAAACAATGAAAAATCAATGCAAACCAAATCATCTGAAGTCAATCACAATATCACAGAAAATCAGATGATGGCAGCAGTATTTTGATTTGTCTGAAAAAAAAAGAGAACCTACAGATTTGGGAGCGGGGCATTGAATAAGAATGGCACATTTCACTAAAAGAGGAAAGTAAGTGTGGAATTAGCTAAAAAAAATCAGACTGAAACCATAATAGACAGTACCTTTAAAAGCAATGGAGAAATAGCATTTCCAAAAAGAAATAGTGCCTTAAAGACTGACCTATTGATATGTTTTCTAAGAGAGGTCTTTTAGTTATTTACCAGTGTGGAGCATGTAGATCCATTCTCAGTGAAGTCAAGTGCAGTGAAGTTTAGACAGTCACTGTTGTCTCCTGGGCTCCTCTTCAGAGTGGTACCAGAAGGGAGAGTGTTGTCATTGTAGGATGTGACAAACTTGAAGTCACTGGTACGTGACCCTGTGGTCATATAGGCATCATAGTTGTAAGCACTACGGAGAGTTCCAGTTCCATCAACATCTGCATAGTTGGGAGGTAAATATGCACTGGGAATGGCTACTGCTCCATCAAACAACAGTCTGGGCTTCCTCCTGTGGCAAACCCTTATGGCCACAATCAGAATGATGAAAGTCAGGAAAAATGTGGAAACAGACACCAGAGCAATGATCAGATAAGATGTGAGTTTAGAGTTGCTCTCCTCATAAGACATGTCTTTCAGTTCAGGAACTTCAGCCAAGTTATCAGAGATGAGTAAATATACGGCACAGGTTGTAGAGAGAGAGGGCTGTCCATTATCTTTCACTGAGATCACAAGGTTCTGCTTCATGCTGTCAGATTCAGAAATGTCCCTCTGAGCCCTGATCTCTCCACTGTGGAGACCAATAGTGAAAAGTCCAGGATCAGTGGACTTGACAATCTGATATGACAGCCACGCATTCTGTCCAGAGTCAGCATCAACAGCAATCACTTTGGAGACCAACGAACCAGAAAGAGCAGCTTTAGGAACCATCTCAGTCATGAAGGAGTTTCCTTCTGGAGTAGGGTATAATATCTGAGGAGAGTTATCATTCTCATCTGTTATGAACACACTCACAGTCACGTTGCTGCTGAGTGGAGGAGAACCATTGTCTCTGGCTACAACCTGAACTTTGAAGCTTCTGAACTGCTCATAGTCAAAGGCCCTAACAGCATGGATCACCCCTGTGTCTCCATTAATGGATAAATATGAGGAGACCGGAACACCATTGACGTCACTGGGCAACAGAGAGTAGAACACTGTGCCATTCTGTCTCCAGTCTGGGTCTCTGGCAGTAACAGAACAGACAGAGGAGCCAGGCTTGTTATTCTCACTCACATATGCACTGTAGGACTGCTCCTCAAATACAGGGGGATTGTCATTTACATCGGATACAGAGAGGTGGATAATCTTAGAAGAGGATAGTGGTGGATTTCCCTCATCAGTAGCTGTTATTGTTACATTATAATCTCCCACAAGTTCACGATCCAATTCAGCTGTGGTAACCAGTGTATAATAATTTTTAATAGATGGGTTTAATTTAAATGGAATATTCTGCTGAATGGAGCACCGTACCTGTCTGTTTCCTCCTGTATCCTTATCCTGCACATTAATAATCCCTACTTCTGTACCTGGGGCTACATTTTCAGGGATTGGCACATTAAGTGACTTTATATTTATCACAGGTGCATTGTCATTAACATCAGTTATATCAACGTTAACTTTAGCATGAGAGGCCAGCCCTGCTCCATCTTTTGCCTGAACTCTCAATTCATATTTCCGTTTTTCTTCATAGTCTACTGTCCCAACCACAGTTATCTTTCCAGTCCCTTTATCAATAGAGAAGAGCTTGGCCTCTTTATCAGTCATACGACTAAATTCATAAGTAACTTCCCCATTTGCTCCGTCATCTGCATCTGTAGCTGTTACAGTTACCACCAGTGTACCTACTGGGGAGTTTTCTGGTAAACCGACTGTGTAAACCGTCTGACTGAAAACGGGTAAATTATCATTTGCGTCAAGGACAGTAACACGTATAAGTGTGGTGGCGGATCTCTGTGGATTCCCCCCATCAATCGCCGTTAGCACTAAGGTTATATCTTGTTTCTGTTCACGATCGAGCTCTTTGTCTAAAATTAATTCGCTGTATTTACCTCCATCCAAATTTGAATGCATAGCTAGAGTGAAATGATCGTTCTTTTCTAATGAATAACTTTGAATTGCGTTTCGTCCCACATCCAAATCGTGTGCTTCATCTAAAGGAAAACGACTGCCTTTATCTGCGTTTTCACTGATTTCTAGTTTGATTTCATCGTTGGGAAAACGAGGAGGGTTATCATTTATATCATCAATCTGTATGAAAATCCGATGCAACTCCAAAGGGTTCTCCAAAACCAATTCATAATTTAATGAACACGATGGTTGTGATCCACAAAGCTCCTCGCGGTCTATTGTCTGTTGTATAACTAGATCTCCACCCTGTAAATTACAAAAACGCTCATCGTTATTCTCCATGTCTATCCGAGCCTTGCGATCCGATAGTCCTTTAACAGTAACACCAAGATCCTTTGCAACATTTCCCACCACCGACCCCTTTTTCATTTCCTCTGGCACAGAGTAGCTAAAATCTCCATTACTAGGGCGCACAAATCCGACAATAAATATCATCCAGAAAAGCGCATAGTGTAAGCATCCGTTGAAGTCCTTCATTGTGCTGTCAGCCAAATAATCCTTGTAACGTGCTCACGTTAATTACAACTGAGAGTATTCCGAGAAATATTTCACCTCGAGGTAAAATTCATTATTGAACGCTCGAGCAGTTTTAGACCTTTAAACAGGTTTGCTGTGTTCTGAGACGACCCACAGTCTTAATACTTAATATTAATTCAAGGGGTGTTGATGCACTTGTTAAGGAATAAAATTGGCCAATAGCGCCACTCAGAGGACGATTGGCACACTGCATATTTTCAAATTATAAACTCGCTGATATCTATGCGGGTTTTCTGGATTACTTGTGTCGCGTCATTTTCATTAAAACTCGGGTGCCTGCCTACCTATCAAAGCCATATATCAAAGAAAAGCCTGTTTATAGTCTATTCATTCGGTTGTGGTGGATGTCTTTACACAAGCCTTTTAGGATGATGTCTTGTATTAGAGTAGCCTACGTCATCATGTTCGAAGTGAAAATTGTCTATAACCCTTGGTTGAAACGGACTTTTCGTTTAATATAGAGCCCAACAGATTATGAACAATCAATTTGTAACCATATATATATATATGGGCTATATATGCAGTATACAGTATTACTGGGCCGGAACAACATCTTAGTGGCAGCTGCAGTGCGTCGAACACTCAATGGAGAGAAGAAAAAAAAACATGGGCAAATCTTAGAGCATTCTCAATGACTCTTTTGTATGATTTAATCTCTAAAATATCAAAGGACAAAGCAACAAACATTTATAAATACACTATTAGCTAGATAATCCTTGCAGAATCTATTAAACTAAATATAAAATATTATTTATAATTTATTTATATTTTAAATATATATTATAATTTATAAAGTCACCACAGAGAGCATTCTGACCAGAAGCATCACTGCATGGTTTGGAAGTTGGTCTGCTACCAAATGAAAGGCACTGCAAAGAGTTGTGCGCACAGCACAAACCATCTGTGGATGTGATCTACCCTCCATCCAGCACTTGTATAGTAGGCGATGCATCAGGAAGGCCAAAAGAATCAGTAAGGACATCTGGCAAGCAATATCGTAATCTTAAGGCTCGGACCACCAGACTCCGAGACAGTTTTTTCCACCAAGTGACAAGGCTTATGGACACTGAAACAATGGCAGCCTAAGCCTGTGCCTGTCTGTCTTTTTACAACACTTTCCATTTTTTTCCCAGACACACATACTCTCTCTCTCTCTCTCTCTCTCTCTCTCTCTCTCTCTCCCTCAACAGTTAATAAACTATTTTTAATTTTTTGAGGAGCAAAAACACAAGAATCTTACTCTTATTCAAGTATAATGATATGTAATAAAGACTATCTTGAATCTTATATCTATTAAGATAGTGAAAAAGAAAAGTAAACAGTGTTTTGACATGGTACTGTCAGCACAGCCATCAAATTGAACAATCACAACTTGAATCTGGGGTTTACCCATTGTAGTTTCCCATTTTCCCATTCGACTAAAAACAAAAACACCACTGGAAATTCATCACTAAATATTTGGATTTCTTACCATAGTGGAGAACTGCGATGCATTCTCAGGGAAGTCGAGTGAAGTGAAGTTTAGACAATCACTGTTGTCATTTGGGCTCTTCTTCATTGTGCTTCCAGCAGGCAAAGTGTTGTCATTATAAGACGTGACAAACTTGAAGTCACTGGTACGTGACCCTGTGGTCATATAGGCATCATAGTTGTAAGCACTACGGAGAGTTCCAGTTCCATCAACATCTGCATAGTTGGGAGGTAAATATGCACTGGGAATGGCTACTGCTCCATCAAACAACAGTCTGGGCTTCCTCCTGTGGCAAACCCTTATGGCCACAATCAGAATGATGAAAGTCAGGAAAAATGTGGAAACAGACACCAGAGCAATGATCAGATAAGATGTGAGTTTAGAGTTGCTCTCCTCATAAGACATGTCTTTCAGTTCAGGAACTTCAGCCAAGTTATCAGAGATGAGTAAATATACGGCACAGGTTGTAGAGAGAGAGGGCTGTCCGTTATCTTTCACTGAGATCACAAGGTTCTGCTTCATGCTGTCAGATTCAGAAATGTCTCTCTGAGCCCTGATCTCTCCACTGTGGAGACCAATAATGAAAAGTCCCGGATCAGTGGACTTGACAATCTGATATGACAGCCACGCATTCTGTCCAGAGTCAGTATCAACAGCAATCACTTTGGAGACCAGCGAGCCAGAAAGAGCAGCTTTAGGAACCATCTCAGTCATGAAGGAGTTTCCTTCTGGAGTAGGGTATAATATCTGAGGAGAGTTATCATTCTCATCTGTTATGAACACACTCACAGTCACGTTGCTGCTGAGTGGAGGAGAACCATTGTCTCTGGCTACAACCTGAACTTTGAAGCTTCTGAACTGTTCATAGTCAAAGGCCCTCACAGCATGGATCACCCCTGTGTCTCCATTAATGGATAAATATGAGGAGACCGGAACACCATTGACCTCACTGGGCAACAGAGAGTAGAACACTGTGCCATTCTGTCTCCAGTCTGGGTCTCTGGCAGTAACAGAACAGACAGAGGAGCCAGGCTTGTTATTCTCAGTCACATATGCACTGTAGGACTGCTCCTCAAATACAGGGGGATTATCATTCACATCAGATACAGAAAGGTGGATAGTCTTGGAGGAAGACAGTGGTGGTGAGCCTTCATCAGTAGCAGTAATAGTTACATTATAGTCACTAGTAACTTCACGATCCAGTTCAGCTGTGGTAACTAGTGTGTAGTAATTTTTAATTGATGGATTTAATTTAAATGGAACATTCTGCTGAATGGTGCACCGGACCTGTCCGTTCCCTCCAGTATCTTTATCCTGAACATTAATAATCCCTACTTCAGTTCCTGGGGCTGCATTTTCAGGGATTGGCACATTAAGTGACTTAATATTTATCAAAGGTGCATTGTCGTTAACATCTGTGATATCAATGTTAATTCTGGCATGAGAAGCAAGCCCTGCACCATCTTTTGCCTGAACTCTCAATTCATATTTATGTTTTTCTTCATAGTCTATGGCCCCAAGTACATTTATCTGTCCAGTCATTTTATCAATAGAGAAAAGCTTGGCCTCCTTGGCAGACATACGACTAAATTCATAAGTAACCTCACCATTTGCCCCTTCATCTGCATCTGTAGCACTTACAGTCACCACCTCTTTACCGACAGGGGAATTTTCTGGCAATGTGACAGCGTAAACCGGCTGACTGAATACTGGTAAATTGTCATTTACGTCAAGAACAGTAACATGTATTACTGCAGTGCCGGATCTTTGTGGAGCTCCGCCATCAGTCGCCGTTAGCAATAATGTTATGACTTGTTTCTGTTCACGATCAAGCTCTTTGTCTAAAATTAATTCGCCATATTTTCCTCCGTCCAAATTTGAATGCACAGCTAGAGTAAAATGGTCGTTCTTTTCCAATGAATAGCTTTGGATAGCATTTCGTCCAACATCTGAATCGTGTGCTTCATCTAAAGGGAAACGACTTCCTTTAACTGCATTTTCACTTATTTCTAGTTTGATTTCATCATTCGGAAAAAGAGGTGGGTTATCATTTATATCCACAATCTGTATGGAAATCCGATGCAACTCCAAAGGGTTCTCCAAAACCAATTCGTAATTCAGCGTGCAAGATGGTTGCGACCCGCAAAGCTCCTCGCGGTCTATTGTCTCAATTATAACAAGTTCTCCCCCCTGTAAATTACAAAAACGTTCGGAGTTACTCTCCATATCTATCCGAGCTTTGCGATCTGATAGCCCTTTAATAGTGAGATGAAGATCTTTTGCAATATTTCCCACCACCGACCCTTTCTTCATTTCCTCTGGCACGGAGTAGCTCAGATCTCCATTGCTAAGGTGCACAAATCCGACAATGAATACCATCGAGAAAAGCGCATCGTGTAAGCATCCTCTGAGGTCCTTCATCTTGCCGTTAGCCAAATACTCTGTGTATGGTGCTCGCGTTAATTGTAACCGACAGTATTCCGAGACCAAAATGACATCTAAACGCTTAAGTAGTTTTAGACCTTCATAGACCTACAGATTTCACGTCTTTCCAGACGACTTACAGTATCTACTGAAATATTAATTGAAAGGGTGGCGATGTGCTTGTAAATGAATAAAATTGGCCAATAGCGCCACTCAGAGGACATTTGTTACATTGCATATTATTAAGTCACAACCTCACTGACAGTGTTGTGCGGTTTCAACTGATTATTGGTGTGGGCAAACTTGGGAGTCGATCTATCAATGCCATTTACTGAAGAAAAGCCTGTTATTACTCTTTACAGTGTGGTGGATGGGTTACCTTAAGATATTTTTAATTAGGACGTGTACTGCAGTCAATCTTGATGGGAGAATAAACAATCAAAATTTGAAACGAGGTTTCCTTTACACAACACTACAGAGGAAGCTGGAACACTGAAGTCTGATAAGCGACTTATTTTGTTATGGTATTTGATATCAATTGTTATGGCTTATGGTAATTTTTTACATATATATGCTATATAAAACTTTCTACAACTCATCTCAGCATGTCAGTGTGGACTTGTCAACTGGTGTGGACTACTTAACATTAAGATAGGTAAATGGAAAATATTTCTCTCTCTCTCTCTCTCTCTATATATATATATATATATATATATATATACAATAAACTAATTATGAAAAAAAATAAAACAATGAATAGTTACCATAGTAGAAAACTGTGATCCATTCTCAGTGAAGGAGAGTGAAGTGAAGTTAAGACAGTCACTGTTGTCATCCGGGCTCTTCTTCAAAGTGCTTCCAGCAGGTAATGTGTTCTCATTGTATGAGCTGACAAACTTGAAGTCACTGGTACGTGACCCTGTGGTCATATAGGCATCATAGTTGTAAGCACTACGGAGAGTTCCAGTTCCATCAACATCTGCATAGTTGGGAGGTAAATATGCACTGGGAATGGCTACTGCTCCATCAAACAACAGTCTGGGCTTCCTCCTGTGGCAAATCCTTATGGCCACAATCAGAATGATGAAAGTCAGGAAAAATGTGGAAACAGACACCAGAGCAATGATCAGATAAGATGTGAGTTTAGAGTTGCTCTCCTCATAAGACATGTCTTTCAGTTCAGGAACTTCTGCCAAGTTATCAGAGATGAGTAAATATACGGCACAGGTTGTAGAGAGAGAGGACTGTCCGTTATCTTTCACTGAGATCACAAGGTTCTGCTTTACGCTGTCAGATTCAGAAATGTCTCTCTGAGCTCTGATCTCTCCACTATGGAGACCAATAGTGAAAAGTCCCGCATCAGTGGACTTGACAATCTGATATGACAGCCACGCGTTCTGTCCAGAGTCAGCATCAACAGCAATCACTTTGGAGACCAGCGAGCCAGAAAGAGCAGCTTTAGGAACCATCTCAGTCATAAAGGAGTTTCCTTCTGGAGTAGGGTATAATATCTGAGGAGAGTTATCATTCTCATCTGTTATGAACACACTCACAGTCACGTTGCTGCTGAGTGGAGGAGAACCATTGTCTCTGGCTACAACCTGAACTTTGAAGCTTCTGAACTGCTCATAGTCAAAGGCCCTTACAGCATGGATCACCCCTGTGTCTCCATTAATGGATACATATGAGGAGACCGGAACACCATTGACCTCACTGGGCAACAGAGAGTAGAACACTGTGCCATTCTGTCTCCAGTCTGGGTCTCTGGCAGTAACAGAACAGACAGAGGAGCCGGGCTTGTTGTTCTCAGTCACATATGCGCTATAATATATTTCTTCAAAAACAGGTGGATTGTCGTTTACGTCAGCAATCAATAGCTGTAGGGTTTTTGATGAAGAAAGAGGAGGAGTACCGTCATCGGTTGCAGTGATCGTGACATTGTATTCTGACGTAACTTCACGATCCAAGTAATCAGCTGTGACGAAAGAGAAATGGTTTTTAATGGAGGTGTTTAATTTAAATTTCGAGCTCTGCTGAATCGAACATGACACCTTGCCGCTAGATCCTGTGTCTTTGTCTTGTACATAAATAATAGCCACCTCTGAGCCGATAGGTGCGTTTTCAGGGATTGGAGTTTTTAATGACTTGATCAGGATAACTGGAGCATTGTCATTAACGTCTGTGACATCTACAGTTATTTTACACGATGTTGCTTGACCAGATCCATCTTTGGCCTTAACACGCATTTCAAAAGAAGGGCTTTCTTCAAAGTCTAATGGTCCTTTCACTTTTATTTCTCCAGTCTTTTGGTCAAGCGAAAACACATTTTTAGCTCTGGTTGATACATGACTGAATTCGTATGTAACTGCTCCGTTTGCGCCTTCGTCCGCATCACTTGCACTAACTGTAACTACTGCTGTACCAAGTGGCACGTTTTCAGCAACATTCACGTTATATGTCGTTTGGGTAAAAACAGGTACATTATCATTTGCATCCAGAATCTGAATATTTATCTCTACAGTCCCGGACCTCTGTGGACTGCCGCCATCTCGTGCAGTTAAAATTAGAGACATCTTGTTCTCTTTTTCACGATCTAATTCCTTTTCTAAGACAAGCTCTGCGTATTTACCTGTTTCCGCACTTGTATGAACTGCAAGAGTAAAATGAGCGTTGGGGGAAAGAGTGTAACCCTGCACAGTGTTTATTCCTACGTCTGGATCAAGGGCTTCATCAACAGAAAACCGAGCTCCCGTACCCGCAGACTCTCTTATCTCCAAATTGATTTGCTCATTAGGAAAGGAAGGAGGATTGTCATTAATATCTACTATATCAACCACAACCCGGTGTAGCTCCAGAGGATTTTCCAAAAAGAAGTCAAATTGTAGACTGCATGTCGGCCTTTGTCCGCAGTGTTCCTCCCTATCTATCCGATCATTCACGACTAACTCCCCCGTCTGGGCATTGATGTCGAAATAACGCTTACTCCCGTCAAATTCAATTTTCGGACTCCGCATAGAGAAATCCTTCAGATCCACTCCCAAATCCTGAGCAATTTTCGCCACCACAGATCCTCGTTTCAGCTCCTCCGTCACAGATAATCGTACATCTCCAAGACAAAAAGGAATCATTAAAATAAAAGAGATAAATACGCTCCATCGTTCTCCCCAGTAATGATACACTTGCCTATAACCCATGACATTTATTTACGACAAGCGAGGCGAATACTCATGAAAACATACACTTTTAAACAACCAAAATGTAGTCTAAAGCCAGAATAATGAGACCAAGACGAAATGCCAAAATGGGTGTAGGTCTACGCACTATACTTCACAGATGTAGCCTACACTTCGTCAAATAAACCATGTTTGTGCTCTTATCCTATAGCGACACGTAGTGGTTTGAAGAGAAAATAACAACGAGTTGAGATGAGAGAATTTTTCCTGATAATGTAAATGTTTGTTTGTTTTCCCAACTGGAGACGTTTTAACCTCTATCCACTACAGTAATATGCATTTAATATTTATAATAAATAACAACAACAACACTACTACTACTACTAATACTATTACCACTACTACTACTACTACTACTAATAATAATAATAATAATGGAGGAAATAAGATCGCATGACTCGTTTTAACACAACAAAGCAGTCATCCAACAGAGTAAATCCTAACACAATCAATAAATAAGAAAGTAAGCACTTATAACGCTTACACGAATGGTATTACCCTGTTCTAACCGCAATATAATTCCTATTGTTTGCAATGTTAAGTAAGTTACGCAAGTTGTAATGCAATGTTAGGAAATGATGAAGAAATGATAAGAGATACGGTCTGCAGCTTTGAGCTCTGTCCACACTTTAAACTTTATTAACTATCCAGGGGAATTCTCATTGCCATGCAAACCACAAAATCTCACAGTACAACTTGCCATTAGTTCGCGTTTTCGCAAAGCAATAAAATGCTGCACATTGCTGTTATGTCGCTGCCCGCTGCTTTTTAAATTCAGAATATTGGCTGGCATATCAGATGGAATATTCTCTATTAACCCCATTTTCGGGATCTTGCTTTAACCTGAATATCGACCTTATTCCGAAAATGCAGTGCTACACGTCCTAAAGAAAAAAGGACTGTGACAGCGATTGTATCAGGACCATGGACAGCAGCCCTGGACCTCAACAGAAGAGGATGGATCGCTTTCCTGCTCAGTTTGAACATGCTATTACCAGAGACAGTTCTAAACTATTTTGCTATTACTATCACATTTTTAAACAGTGACAGAAATGGTCTGATTTATGAAATACAGGCAGAGAAGTATTCTATTGCAAAACTATTCCTGATAGATAAAAAAAGAA
Source organism: Tenualosa ilisha (assembly GCA_015244755.2). Classification (NCBI taxonomy): domain Eukaryota; kingdom Metazoa; phylum Chordata; class Actinopteri; order Clupeiformes; family Clupeidae; genus Tenualosa; species Tenualosa ilisha. The sequence continues at coordinate 1,098,059 of PYXC01000992.1, read as the reverse complement.
AGGAAGAAAGAAAGAAAGAAAGAATGTATGAAATAATGAAAGACAGTCAGAACTCGAACATGTGCTGTCAACCTCGTTTGTACCGTGAAACGTGTCATACCAAAGCCATGCTTGCAGTTGCGACAACAGCGTTTTTCAGACAGCAGCAGCGGCGCGCACAGATTTTCGCGAGGAACTGCAAGCCCTCACCCACCCAGTGTCTCGAGGCTCTACACAGCGATTGCTGAATGGGTTGTTATCCGTTACACATTGGATTCAACAGACTGTGATATCTGAATTCCATTTAAAACCAAGAGAAAACAGTTTTTACCATGCTTATCCACTGCTATTTCACAGCAGAAAAATACAACACTGGCCATATCGATCGGGATGATTTCATCCGACAGTAACCCCACTGAACTTAAAACCACACGACGTTTCAACAGCGTCGCGGTACATCAAATAAGGTGTCACAGAACACCGACAACCATAGAGGACACATAAGTACCATTATAAGGCAAAATACTTCCGATATTTCGACCTCAGCTGTTGCTTTGTAATAATGTATGTTGTGTTTATGGTATATTCTCTGACTAAAAGGAGACAGCACACTTGCTCAGTATTTGCTTTAAGCGTCGATCCATTAAGCCTTTGATCTACGTCACATTTAGAATAGCGAGTAGAGAAGATGATGGCGGGTTCTTTTTAGTGTTTTTTTCTGTTCTTAGGTTTGTAGCGGAGGTCAGACCTAGGTCTTCCATTAATTCTATTACCTGCAGAGCTAACCTGGGATGATTTATATCCTCTGGCACAAAACTTAGTCTCTCAAAACTTATTGTGATTGCTGTGGTGTTGTATATTTCCCATATAGGCTACTATGAACTTGATTGTATTGTGTAAAATGATGATGAAATTATGATTTCTATAGAACACCACTGGTCATGTTTTTGTCCTAACTTACTCCATATGAATAACATTCCACATGAATAACATTTTAAAAATTGTCATTATTGTTATTTTGACATGTTGGCGCATTCCCGGCAATTACCTAAAGCTAGACCAACCAGTGTATATTTGGTGTCGAAACCTTGGCCCTTGCAATAAATCGTTGTACTGACCAAGAGCGTGCAGTCTCTCCTTTTATTTAATTACCGCTACCGTGACCAGCATCTCGCCACGTTTATTTGGTGTGCGTCAATTTTCTTTTACAATGGTAAATTAACTAACAAACTAACTATCAAAAAGGCTATCAGTCAGTTACACCTGTCCATTGAATTATGCACAGATCCAGCATGACTGAACATGGTCTTGCTTTTAATCCACAAGGCAGAAACCTGAACACAATACAGCATACATTTTATTAGAGGCTCTATGTTTCATATAATCATCTCATACTTGACACTGAGTTACTATCCTAGACAGTAAACGTTCTCTCTTTCTCTTCTCTCCACTTCCCTACCTACTTATTCCCTGTGTGTGTGTGTGTGTGTGTGTGCTTGTGTCTTTTCTCACTATTTCAAGATCATTCATCTTCACAAATGACGGGAAGATAACAGCAGTCTCAGATGTACCAGTCAGTTTAACTATAACATACAGCTATGATACCACCACTAATGAAAACCATGTATCATGCATCACTATGTATTTGTTCTCATACTAAAAAATCCAAGATGCTACTCTACAAAAAGCAACAATGCTGGACTGACAAAGAGCCTGACAAGAGGTGTGTGTGATTGAGAAAGTCCAGCGACGTGTAGGAATGTAAAAACATTTTGCAAGATCCTACTGAATGTTTACAGTATGTAATAAATAAGTACAAGTGTATGTTTCGTTATGTGTACATTTAACGTGTATTGCCATCTGAACACAACATCAGCATCAAGATTGACTCCCTGTCTGTTTCTCCCACCAAAGTGGCAAGAAACCTAGGTGTCATGATCGATGACCAGCTGACTTTTGCAGATCACATTGCCTCTGTGGCCTGGTCGTGCCGTTTTTCCCTATTCAGCATAAGGAAGATCAGGCCGTACCCAACCCAACATTCAACCCAGCTCCTGGTACAGACTCTGGTTATCTCTTGTCTTGACTACTGCAATACCCTCTGATACCCTCTCCACCCAGCTCTTCCAAGAATACCTCCTGGCCTAAATTTTGAGAATGCACTTAACATCCTATACTCAATTTCTCTTTTATACTGCACTTTTTATTACACTATTGCACTTTCTACTGAAAATAGTGCAGAATTTATGTTAGCAATATGCACTCCTTGTTAGTTTCTTTCATTGTGTTGCAGCTTGAATTTTATCCTATTTTGTAAGTCGCTTTGGATAAAAGCATCTGCTAAATGCATAAATGTAAATGTAAATGTAAATATATGACCGAGTGCACTATTCTGGGTAATGCTGCTTTCTGGCCACTAGATGGCACTGTGTTTCTGAATGTGAATGCGGATGGTTGAGAAACAATGGTGTAATGCTGCAGTGATGTACCCATGTAACAGCAATATGCTCCTCTGTCCTCTCATGAATGTCACATGTCTCTCAGTGAGTGAAACACCCTTTTAAAAAGTAAACTGTCAACCTTGAAATGAGATTTTATGATTTTTAAAACTGAACATATGTGTCAGTAGGGCATTTTTTTTTACTTGGTAGAAAAACTAGTAAAACAGCATAACTAGGCCTGAATGTTATGTCTGCCACACCCTTAGTCTATGCTGAATGAACAATTCCTTCTCTGATTCCAAAGTTGCTGCAGACATTTTAGGATTACAGTATTTGTAATTTAATTTCACATGTCTAATCATAAGTGAATATACACATATCAGAGGGCAAAGCCACTCAGACCCGTACTGTTTAAAATATCTGATGAGGTGATTGCAATATAGTAGTAGTATAGCGCAGCAATACTAATGAACCAACTTCTGTCTGCAATTAATACCATATTGGTGAGTGTCTGTCTGAGTAACCAACTGCCAACAATTTGCCTGACCTTCTACTTGCCTGTACTCCAACCTGCTTCTCCTGCTGATTAGCAGTTAGGTGTGAGAAGAAACTGTAGTGTGCAGACATTATTGCTATACTATTCCACAAAGGAGAAATCATTAAACACTGGACTGAAATAAAGAGCTTTTCCTACCTGGATGCATTCCACCAGCTGCTGTGTTATCACTGACTGGGCCTCCATTTCACACTGAAGCTTCTGGTGGAGGAAGAGATACAAAGAACTTAATGAACACGTCTATCACAAGGGAATTCACAGAGACAGACAGGAGACAGGAGGAAATATGAGAAAAGAAACATCAGCATTGTGACCTACAGTAGGTCAAGCAAAGCAAAGCAACATGATACTAGAGCAAAACCTGGGGTCCCTAAAGCTACTTGGGTACATGTCCTAACACAGACTCTAACAATGTTCTGTTCTATAATAATCCAGGACAGAGTCAGGAGTATAAACCCAGGAAATCGGGAGCATTCATACTGCAAGAATTGAATAAAAGGCAAAACTCACATCATATGTACAAATAAGTCTTTAAAATCTTTTGAAGTCTTTGAAATATTTTTTGCACAACAGTTACTGCATATAACAAAGAAAGATGACAACTAACTGGGGCCATACTATCTCAGAATACATTATGTCATACTTCCAAGAATGAACAAAATGGTTGAATCACCAAAACTGAAGGGCTACCAGGTTAACAGTTTCAAACAAAATGCTCCCTGTATTAATGACAGGTTTTAGATTTGCTTTCTGCAACAATGATGACAACAGCAGAGTGACCACAGGTGCTTTGTTTCATCTGCACCATTGCCAGAATAATCAGCACTGAGAGGCAGCAGGAGCAAAAACTGTACTATATTGTGGTTGGTGGCTCATGTCATTTGCCTACTGTCCTGCACATTGTCCCACACCAGTCACCCACTGTTCTGTGTAACTTGCCAATTGCTAACTGTCCCATGTAACTTGCCAACTTGCCTACTGTCCTGCGTCACTTGCTAAATGTTACAGATCTAACCCTAAACTAGCGCAAAAGACTGTGGGCAAGTGTCATTGGACAACAGACAGTAAGTGGCACAGGACAGCAGGTCAGTGGCACCGGACAGTGTACAGAACAGTAGGCTACTAGCACTGGCATGGCAGAGAACAGGGCACAGTACATTGAGTGAGTGGTGCAAAACAGTGTGACGAGTGCCAGAGGACAGTAGCCAAGTGGCACGAGACAGTTGGTGAGTGGTACGGGACAGTCTGGAGACAGCGAGTGAGTGGTGTGAGTCACCAGCAAGAGTAAAGTATGCCTGCTGCTAGCCTGCTACTTGAAGCATTGTTGCAACACAGTGACCACTGATTTGAAACAGGCATATCTGACCATCTATGAGTTTCTGAGTAGGACAGAATGGCCTCACTTAGGATAGGGATTGAAAACTTGATTGATGGGTTGGCCTTCTTATGGAACTCCTGGCACCTCAAATTGTGTCAATCACAGTGTCTTGTTCATAATACTACAGATTTGCATGTCTGTTGAAGAAATAAACGCAGTATTGCTAAATTTATTATTCTCTCGTCCGAATTAGACCTACAGTAGCATACCTCTGTTGAACAATTGATATTCATGAACTTCAAAGGGCTATGACATAGGGCTGCTACATAGCCTATAGGCCTATTATTAGTTCTTTACATAATGGCCACTGAAACGACAAGGATCGTGACACTTCGCGTCGAGTTCAATAAATTCTATACTGTATACATTTTGAAGGGCCATCTATGTGGCGCAGTTGTAGTTATGCAGTGTGTATTGATGTGTCTGTTACCTTTTTAAGAGAATCCTTCCGATGTTCATTGACTGAATGTTTCCATGTGAGCTAATGATCTGAACGCCATCATTTTAAATTCACCGTAGGCTATTAAACGTTTCCGTTTCGTGTTATCGTTATGCTGCATTTCATTTGCCCTGCTACGATACTAAGCGCAACAGCGAAGACGTAGACATTTTCTTGACCTCTGAGTGACAGTTACATTCTAGCGGAAACTAACCTGACGTCTGCGCAAATTGAGCACGGTGGGAAGCCAGGATTGTCGTTAACAGTTATTTCCAGGTGTGGCGGTGAAGTTATTCCCTCCTTTCATGTTCTGTCTGTAACATGTTCATCAAACTGTAAAAATATGGCCTTGGATGAAAATACATTAAATTCGGCCTACAGTATGCGCTATGTGACGTGGAAGAGGTTTCACATGCATAGGTACCTGTAGTTACAATGTGACGGAGATGGTGTTGCTCTGGGTAGGTCGACTTATTAGGTTAGGTCAGTTTTCTTTGTGTTTATGTGACACGTTGACGTTGCAACCAGCCAGACGCAATTAACAGAGTTCACCTGTCTGGATGAACACCAGCCCTCCTATCGTATCCGTTCCCTGTTTCTACTTCATTGTTCCTGTCAACAATGACCCAAGCAAGTATAACTTGTGTTATTTCATGTCTTATTATGTTGTATCAAGTTATATCCTCTTGAGAATAACAAATTTTAAACTTAAGTGTGCTATCGTCGACAGGCCTATGTTGTTCTGTCAGGGGAAAGATTCCATCGGAAATGGGTCACTATGAAGGTTGTCAGTGGAAGCAAAGGGAGGGAGTGAGGGTGTGTTAATGTTTGTGTGAACACAATCGCACTTACGCTGTCCATCTGACAGCAGGTTGGGCAATAGGCATGTTACGTCCTCCTGCCCCTTGGTGGCATCATCCCATTTGCACTTTGTTATGGCTGCACTAATTGCCTTTTCAGGTGTTTCTGGATCATTGTACCAGTTTATGTCAGGGTGGCGGCCGGACCTGGCTGTCTCTCTCCTGGGGTCCAGCTCGTGTTTTTCCTCCCTTTTTCGCTTTTGGATTCCCCCATTGTTGCCTTTATTTACTCCGTACCCGTTTTATTATTTTTACTTTATTTTTTGTTGTAAATAAAATACCCCTAGACTTTACGAGCCCGATGTCTTGTGTCATTGATCTTACATTTTGCAGTCTGTTTGTAGCAAGGCACCTGGAATCAGTTTTATACATTTATTGTGGTCTCCAAATAATAATAATTAATTTTCCCAAGGTCTGGTCATTTTAACGGGAACACTACAAGTGTGACAAAATTGAATAAAACACCTAAAATGTTGTGAAAATAAACAAAATTAGTTTGATAGGTTCAGATGAATAATGGATCCATCAGATTCAATTTGTGAGAGTAAAAAAATAAGTGATTTGGGTCAAATTTGACCGGAATAAAACAGGAGGTCTAGTATAGACTACTATATGCTGTGTGGCCAATGTTAACAGGAGGATTTAGAGAGTATTACATGCAACCTCTCAATGACCTTGTAATATTTGACTTCTGCCTCATGGAGGATCTTTAGGCATCCCCCAAAGAGGCTTTGATATGAACACTCAGTGTAGCATCAAATGACAACCCCAATCGTAGACTAAACACCCTCCATATTGGAGCTTGCAAATGAGTTACATAAAGACAGTTATTAGAATCAATAGAGATTTAGACTCTTAATAAAACGAACAAAGCATATTTTTTGGTAGCACAAATTCTTCTTGTGTATGGGTAAAGATGGATTGTGCTGCAGTTGTTCACTCAGAGAGCTTTCAGAGAGCATACTCTTTGGTTCACTCCTCTAAGCACAAATTCATGTATGAGTTTATTTCCAGACAGAAGCGTCTCGGCTTGATTTCCACCCAGCCAGGCCCCTCAGGGAGGAGTGGCATTTAAAATAGACGCAGCGCTCCAACATGCAAGCCCCATGCAGCCATAGCAATCGCTCCACCTAAGCCAAAACACCCCTCAGTGCCAATGCCTCTGAGCTTCCAATCTGTGCTGTGCTTTCCCTAGTCTCTGACTGACTTATGGCCTCATTGCATGTCAGTCCACTCCCCACAGTCTGGTGTAGTTACATAACCTTGCCAAATATATGATGACCTACCAAGCCTTTTTGTTCACATATGATTGTGATGACAGTGCAATTAACAGGGTCTAAAGCAACAGAAGAAAAGTTCTTGCAAAAGCATAATGTTCTCTCTCACTGTGTGTGTGTGTGTGTGCGTGTGTGCGTGCGTGTTAGTTTGGCTTTTGTCCTCTAACAGACCATAAACATCTGGATTTTTAATATTGTTAGTTTTGCTGTGATGTTAGCATTGAAAGTTATATTGCCTCAGTCAGTGGTTTACGATGCCAAATGTATTTCATATCATCTGCACCATCACCAGAAATATCTGCATTGCTCAGACTAGATTGTAAATGAAGAGGTAATTCTGATCCACAAATGGTTTTATAGAGACAGAAAACATCATGCACGGGCTGACTTTCATTGCAATCTTAAATTGGCCTATCATAAACACGTCTTCGTCATAACACAAACTTGCTTCAGTGAAGACTTTAAGCTGGTATTGGTACTAGAGATAGACACAGTTTTGTTGATCATTTTACATACATAGAGGTATGCTGATAGGATCATATTCTACATTTACTTGTGCTCAGGTTTGGTCATTTGATTCATTTGAGACCTGAGCAGAGACAGAGTACAGTGATGAGAAGAGGGAATCAGCTTGAGAACTGGGAGGAGTCAAAACACAGTTAAGAACCAAATCACCACGCAAACTCTGCTTCAGATATTTATGAAAGAAAATTTATTTGTGATTTATAAACAAAACACGTTACCAGTATTCATAAAATAATAAAAAAGGAACACTATTTCACCATTACACTGATGATCTGGTGTACAAAAAGGTTATTTTGACATGTCTGCACTGTCAGATTCAACAGCTTTGTGCCATCTAGGCACTAGTCAACCGATGAACATTCACTACACACAAGCAGAATATTTAAACTGTTTTCTTTTTTTTATGGATTTTCTGTTTTGATTCTTTTTTTTAACTGCATTTTTTGTATTTTATTTCAAACGGGGGAAAGGACATATATCATAGGTGTTATATGAATCAGTTTCACATTACAGTGGTTGGTTGATCATGATTTCAAAGTTTAACACGAAACAAAGGATAGACCTATATAATTCTCAAAAGAAAGAAAAATGTCAAATAAAATGGTTTTGGAGAAAAAACACTACAGCCTTACATATATCTAGGTTTGATTAAATTCACGTCAAAGGGATGAAACCAACATGACCTTGTTAGTACTGAATGTTGGAATATTTGTCGGTGTGTGTGTTGGGTGAGGATGTGTGCTTGCGTGTGCACGTGTGTATGTGCACGTGCATGCGAGCATGTGTATCTGACTGTGTATGCGTCTGCAGTTGGAGTGAATAATATGCTTTTTTTTTTAAATATATATATACACATTTTCAGTGGAGATGTTATCCATCCCCAATATTGTCATTTAATGCTGAAAATAATGATGAAAAACATATCTATCTATATATATCTATATATAGTTTCTGTTTCATCTGCTTATAACATGCAAACAGCCACTTAGTGATCTGACAGCACACAACCACATCTGGAGAGAGTTGCGGAATGACTGTGTGCGCATGTGTGTCTGTGTATGAGTGTGTATGTGCATGTATAGGTGTGCGTGTATGAGTGCGTGTGTGTGTATGTGTGTGTGTGTGTGTGTGTGTCTATGTACTGAGTGTGAGAACATGTGGTGAGGATGCAGTCATAGCAGCACTTCCATCACTCCCGTATCTCTACTGACTGGTGAGAGCTAACTTGGAGACAAAGACAGAAGAGGTAAAGTAGTGGGCATGACCAGGGGTTCAGGGAAAAAAAAACAATAACCTGATAGACAACTCTCACACATTAAGACCTCACTCTCAAGATCTCTCCCTCCAACACTGTTCTTACTGGGGATGTCACGATACCAGAAAAAAGGGTGGTCAAAACCAATACCAGTAGAGTTTTTTACAATTTTTGATGCCCAAAATTGATAGAATGAATAAATAATCTCATATACTTTCACATTGACCACACAATTTTATTATAGAGTATCCAAGGAGCCATAAGGTCAATAGACAGTTATTAAAAGTGCCCTGTGATGTCTTTCTAGATTGAAACAATGTCCAATGCTAAAAACGCCTGAGCACCATGTTGTTCAATGTCCTCTGAAATTAGCATGCAAACCAACTAGCACTGGGCTGGCTCTCCCAAATAATAATATCATGTTCCACCATGTGGCTGCTGCATTCAAAACAATGCAAGCAAATGCAAAACTGCATCCAAGACAGCAGTTTTAACTTGACCATCATGTAGCTTAGAAGTATTCAAACAATCACTTTTTTATTGATGGCACAATCTTTCAATTGCAGTATCCAGCCCTAGGAAGCCCAGGAAATAAAGGAGAACTCTTTTCAAGCTCACTATAGGTTAATCACTAGCAAAACATCCAAAAGAAATGCTGGATAAAGGCCCAGAAAAAATACATGCTACAGTATTTCAGTAACTTAGAAAAAATGGTATTGGACGGTACCTCAGAAATTTGGTATTGAATGGTATCGGTAAAATCGGTTCACCTGACATCCCTAGTTCTTACCGAGGATCCTGAGGATGTGTAAACTGCCCTCTCGTCTGTCCTCTCCTTGCCCACCCTAATCATGCCTTTTTTTTCTCCACCCCCCTATCTCACATCCCTCTATCCCTCTTTCGGGCCGATGCCTTGGACATTGCATGGAGCTCGCGGTTTGTACCGGGATGTCTTTGATAGTCTATGCATAGCATATTGATCCCAGGGGTGTTGCAGTGCTTTGGTTGGGCATGGAGGGAAGAGCCCTGTGTGGCTTGAAGGGAGTGTGCTTTTGTCCCCTGATAGAGATTCAAGGAGCTCAAAGGAGGAAATCTTTGAGACGTCTCCCATAACAGTGCTGAGGCTCCCTGTCGATGGGTGACTGTGCACCCATGTCATGGTCACTAGCGCTATACTAGGCATGCTACGATTGATTACATTTTGTGTTTGCAATTCTGTTTTTTTTTTAGTTCATTTAGCTTTATTGTTGTTTTTTGCCTCTTTCACTGTCTCCCAAGAAGAGCAGAGGAGCACGGGCACGGTGAGGTGATTGTTTGAGAGGTTCCCTGAATGTGTCTATCAGAGGAAATAACGAGAGCGAGAGCGAGAGCGAGAGCGAGAGAGAGAGTGAGAGGAAAAAGGAGAGGCTGACAGCGAGCGTTATCTTACAAGCGCTGAAAAAGGCAAACTACAGGCGGCAGGGCAAAGGGACAGAGCCTTAAGAACAACTATAGAACATTCAGAACGGAAGGGTGGGGGTTTGGGCAGAGCGGAGCGGAGCAGAACAGGGACGTTGGGCTGAAGCGGAGAGGAAGCGACACACGACATTCCTGCCATATATTACAGACTTGCGAAAGAGGACTTTGCGCCTCTGCACTGTGGCGGGTGTACAATTGTACAGTATCAGGACTTTGAGGTGTGTTTGTGTGTGTGAACGTGTGTCCCTCAACCCTGATACTCCAGTATCCATCAGTATATGTGTGTGTGTGTGTGTGTGTGTGCGTGTGTGTGTGTGTGTGACTGTGGAATTGCCTGTGTGTGTACAGGCTTTTTGGAGGATTAGTGAATGTTGGTATGTACGAGGTTTTGATCTTAAGTTACATCTGTTTGTATATGTGTGTGTGTGTGTGTATGTACGTATACATGCATGGGTTTTTATGTGTTTGCATGTGATTGCGCATGTTATTCTCATATGCATCTGGAAGTTAAAATTCCAGTGGGTCTTCCTGTACCTAGAGAACCCATCCAACCCTGTCTTATGGTTGCCTCTACAGACAGGCCTGTGGCCTTCCTCCACACCTGACGCCCCTGGTTAAGGTACCAGGCCTGCGGCACCATCTCTGAGAACACAGAGAATAGAACAGACCAGTTCCTCACAACATCCACTAGAACCCCAACTAGGTGCTACAATCTCAGAGTTCTTTTTGAATGTTACACACCCACCATCATGTGTCCAGTCTGGTGACGTACTTTTAGTCCACTTTTTTAAAATTATTTTTACAAGACAGAAATATAGTGATTCCACACAGATTTCCATTGTATGTCTGTGTGGACATCACTCAGTCTCTTTGAGATGTATCAGTCTACATCCCCCTCGATTATTGGACGGGACAAAAAAACGGTTACGGTAGAGTGAGACAGAGATGCCTTTATCGGCTGTGCTAGGAAAAGAAGGGTTTGATTCATGGCGAGAGCAAACTTTTAGACATGTCACCTCATCTTTGTTGCTGTGTTGTTGGTCAAACACAGAAATCTGTTTTTCTTTGAAAGTAATGTTGACTTGAAAGGGCACCAACAATCAGAATGGCTTGGTGCATGAAATTCAGGCATCTCCATAATGACTGACAATCTGATCAGAATGTAGCGAGCACATTCAGATGTATTCAGGTAAGGAAGTAGCAACTTCTTATTGGGGCTAATTTTAGGCTGTCTGCGTATTGGTTCATGTTGGTTTATTGAGAAGAAGGGGGGAACAGAGAGTGTCTTTTCTGATCAGAATTGAAGAGCGAAACGTCATCCCCTTGAGAGGCCGTTCTCTTGGCGAGCTCTTCTCTCTGTAACAGTTCAGATGTATATTTGGGTTGATTCCCTGTCTTATTAGGACTCAAGTTGGTATCTCATATGTATTTAGTTTCATTTCGCTTTGTTTCGTTTTTTTTTTTTCTTTTTGGCGTTGCCCCATTCTCCTCTATTCTACTCTTCTGTATCCTCCTTCCCTTTCTCTTTTTTGTCTTTCTTCTCCTTCTTCTTCTTTTTCTTCTTCTTGGACTCCTCCTTCTTGCCAAACGTGATGAAGTCACCCTTGTCATCGCCGGTGCCCGAGTCCTGGCGGATGGAGATGATGGCTGGAGAGCCTGGGATGATGAAGGCTTCAGGGGGGAGCTCTCCTGGCTTCAGGGCCTGGGGAGGGATGTAGCCTGGGCCAGAGCCATAGCGGAAGTGCCAGCTGTTGCTGTTGATCCCAGCGCCAACAGGGGGAGACACCTCACCTCCTTCCCCATCTGACAGAGAGAAAGTGAGAGAAATGAGTTCATATATCATGTCATTAAAGCTCACCCTTATGTAGTAACCAACTAGCAACCCATTTATGGGCAAAGAGATACAGAAAGAGAGAGACAGAGAAACTGATGATACCTCTTCTCACAACATCAAATTTCACCTTTATGTGGTGACAAACAAGCAAGCTAATGGTGGCCAGATGGCGAGAGGAAGAGAGAGAGAAAGGGCAGTGTATAGAGAGAGGTGGGGAATGAAAGGCAGAGCAAAGATGAAGAAGTGAGACAGAGATGGAGATAGAGAATAGAGAGTGGGAGCAAGAGAGAGCGAGAGAGGTCAAAAAGACACTAAAAAGACAAATGAACATCACTTTTCACACACCCCATATACATACAACATATGGCGGAATGGATAGACATTTCCTCTATCTACGATTTTCTCTCCTCATTTGCCTCATGTCCCATAAGGAATGTCCATCTGTGAAGACAGCTGTAAAGCACCGAGATCAACCTCCACAGAAGCTAGAGGCTTAACACACACACACAAACACACACACACACACACAATCCGACATGCTTTAACATAGTCTAGAGTGAAAGCTGTGGGGAGGCGGGGCGAGTCAGACTCAGCAACTCAGACTTCTGGGAGCAAACAAGGTCACACTAGAGCAAGTATAACCTGCTGTGTTTATTCCCTTTAGTTATTTATTTTGGGAGTGGGCCAGTGGAAGTTGCCCTAAATGAGGAATGTTGCAAGGTTGACTGGGACGGTAAAAGTCATCCATGAACCTGATCCTCCGGATGAAGCCTTTTGAATTGACCCAGCAGGGGTCCTGCCACATTCACTGATGTTTGAGAAGGAGAGGTAGACAGAAAGAGGAAGGGGGGTGGGGGGTGGATGAAAGAGAGTGGAACAGCGAGAGAGAGAGAGAGGGAGAGATAGAATGAAAAACAGAAAAAGAGCAACTGAGAGACAGTGAGAGAAGAGAGAGGGAGAGGGGGAGAGAAGAGAAGAGAGAGCAATCTTGTGTACTTTGTTCTCTACAGAGACACAGAGACACTTCTCTGAACTCCCACCAGTTTGCCTGTTTCTCTGCTTTGACCTACTTTCCACCAAGTGTTTTATTTAGACCCAACTCTGGTCCTGTGAAAATATTCTGTTTGTGTGGGAGTTCTTTCTTATCTTCCTGTCTGTAGGTTAATTCTGCCTGCTGGCTTCAACATGTTCACTACCTAAAAAAGCGACTGTGAACAAGCATGCTTGCTCTTCTGCGCAGAGAGGAAATTACAGGACTAGCGATTGCTGCATGGGAGAATTTTCTTGTGAGAGTGCCTGCCTCTGCATAATCTCTCAAGTGCTCAGAATACCTCAAAGAAGCACAGCTCTGCTGGCAATAGTGTCTAACTAGTTTGAATGAAGGCTCTGAGTTTTCATCAGGAACACTAGAATAGGATGAATAATGGTCCATGCACTGGAAAAAACAATCACCCTCAACACTTACAAAAACTATACTTACAAAACTATACACAAAAGCTATAAAACTATTGATTCATGTGTATCACAGATATCTGGTCATTATCGATTAGTCATGGCACTCATTTGCATCATCTGAGAATGCTGCTGGAGGTAGGCCATGTATAGCCAGGCTAGCACCACCTAGTGCTGGTCAAGCTCATTTAGCTCCGCAACTGCGTCAGTGTGCCAGCTATAGGCTTCGGTTCGCTCTGTCTCTGAGCTGGAACGGGCCAATCAGCGAACAGAGGTAGGGCTGAAAGTTATAACGTCGAATTTAACCGATGTGTTCCAGCACGTACCATAAGTCATGACCAAACAGTAGCGATTTGTTGAAGCAGAAAGTATTTGCCCACCGTGGCGCGAACACATGCCAATTGCTGAGTTTCAGACGCTTTGCACAAAGGTAAACAATGTGAAAGCGACTGATGCATCAGGCTAAGTCATGTAGGCATCTCACCCAAAATACTGTAAGCCAAGTCCTGCTAGTTTTACAACGGCCTACAGAAATTTTTATGATGGATTAGCCCTGCTAGCAATGGGTATGTTTGTATGTCAATGCGTATGTTTGTACGTTTGTGTGTATGTGTGTGTGTGTGTGTGCATCTGACCAATAATATTGTTCAATAAATTGTCTCACTTTGCACTAGTGTTTAATTTAGACCCAACTCTGGTCCTGTGAAAATATTCCGTTTGTGTGGGAGTTCTTTCTTATCTATCTTAGTGTTTAATGGTCACAAAAGTCTTGGCTGAGAAAGAGAGTGAGTGTCCTCATGGCTTTCTTCATAACTCTCACATCAGCTTGTTGTTCATGAACCTCTGTGACCCCATTGCTTGCACTTATTTCACACACTACCCTCCAAACCCTGTGCTCTCTCTTGAGATGGCAAAGGGAAAGCTTTTACTGGAACAGACAGCCACAGCCTGCACAACACACAAACACACATACACACATACACACACACACACACACACACACACAGAGAGAGAGAGAGAGGTATGCACAAATGTGCACAAAGAGGCACTTTGCACATTCCCTGGGGCTGGCTGGATCTAATTTGACTGGAAAGGTCAGATATTGTGGCATAAAGCAATAAGGTCTAGTCTGCACTGGGCCCAAATGAAAACAGCGTCCCAGGCGATGGAGTGTCGCAGAAGAGACCCATGTGTGCCCGACTTTAGTCATTCCTCACTTCATTTCCCACTTCCCCGCAGTGATTATGTTAATGGAAGCGCTTTCTGAGCTAGTGAGAGAGAGAGAGGAAGACAGAGAGAGAGAGAGAGAGAAAATGAAAGCGACAGAGACAGCAAGAAAGAGAGTGAGTGAGTGAGTGAGTGAGGGTTACATTTGTGCTGCATGATAAAGTTGCATTTGCATTGTATTCATAACAGCTTCTGATGAATGGACTTCTAGAGGCATTCTTAGGCAAGGGATGTGTCTGGTGTGTGTGTCTCCTCAGCAGTGCCATCACAGCATGGTTTGGTAACTGCACTGCTGCAGAATGCAAGACTCTGCAGCGGATTGTAAGGACAGCTGAAAAGATCACTGGGGCCTCTTTTCCCTCCCTCTCTGACATCTACTCTGTAACACCCACTGTCTGCGCAAAGCCACAGGCATCGTTAAAGACACAACACACCCATCCCAGGTAGAAGGTACCGCAGAATAACTGCCCGCACCTTCAGAATGGGGAAGAGCTTCTTCCCTCAAGCAGTCAGACTGTTGAACAACAAAACATCATGCAAATTTTTCACACTGAACTGAAATGCTCTCCTGCACTTGTCTCTGCTGCTAAATTCTATATAATCTACCTCCACCTCACTCTGAACTTAATTTACAACGATCAGTGCTCTTTTACAAGTCTGCTTATGCCCGGTCTTTTGTTGTCTGTTCTGTCCCTTGTCTGTCTGAAATCCTCTATTGTAAGCAGTAACTGCACTTTATGTATATATATATAATGTGTGTGTACTAAATGTATCCTGTGTCAAATATCTTTTTATATATTTTAAATGTAACACCATTTGATCCATGGTGAAACATTGTTTCATCTCACATATACAATGTATATGGTTGCGATGACAATAAAACCCCCTTGACTGACTGACTTGACTTGACTTGACTTGTGTGTGTGTGTGCATTTCCCTGGCTATGCTAAGGTGCATATCAGGATGGTGTGAGCTGATTTATCACTGGTATGTGTGAGATGACGCCCTAAGTAGCCCTGGGTTATTATGGTCTGTTTTTATTTCACTCTGACTCACATCACATGGCTTGACCAAGAAGCAGAGTGACAGAGCAAACATCCCATAGACACTGAGGAGCTGAGAGAGAGGATGAGAGAGAGAGAGAGAAGGAAGAAAGCATAGAAAATACAATGAAAGGATGTGGATGAAAAGGACAAAGAGTGGAAAACAAAAACTGCACTGAGAGGACAACCTAAGCTTGTATGTCAAACACATCCTCTATGAATGCCATTTGCACAGGTATCTGTCAGGGCTGTTTGACCATATTTGGATATTCACTCTTTCGTCTGCCTACCAAGACAGCGTCAGCTGATGATGTGTGCCACATGCAGCAGAGAAATTCAATGTCTGCTTCAGGTCCCACTGAAGGGAATTGAGGTCAGGTTAGGTTTTGCAGCATTGCGTTTCCTTGAAGCGCAGTGTTTCACAACACCGCCAACAACCAACTGAACTGGACTTGGAAAGGGGCCGGGAACAAGATCTTGAGATGAGAAGTGTTCGTGGGAGAGATTACTTTATTACCTCCTTGTGTTGGTTTGTTGCATGGCCTGTTTAGCTAGAAGTGTATCAGCTCACTGGGTCATTTGAATAGGATTAAAAGTGAAAAACATCCTTCACCCCTTTTCTCATCCTTTTTCTCATCTTCTGCTCTCTTCTTCTCTCTCTCTCTCTCTCTCTCTCTCTCTCTCTCTCCATCTGCATATGTGTTTATACATGAATATGAGATTGAAAATGAATATGTGTAAGTGTGTGCCTGTGTAGGATGATAGGCGCTGCACTGGAAGTTGCGTGTGAGATTAGGTCAGCTGTAAAAACTTCCTCTTTGCTCTGGGTCACCACTGTACAGGACAGGCCAGATGAGACAGATTCAAATGATCCAGAGTCCAGCCTTAGTAACACACACTCAGTCACTCACACACACACACACACACGCACGCACGCACACTCTCACATCAGCTGCCTCACCACTGACACAAGAACAGAGAGCAAGAGCAGGGGTTTTATGGGGACGCACTCACTACTCTCCATGTGCATTTGTTCATTTGCTCAGCCATTTGTAGTGTAATGCAATGTATTTATGCATAGACTGTGCATATTTACACATGTCCACAGTGTGTTATATAGTCCATAGTGTGTGGCAAGCATTGATCTGAGAAACACTAACATACTGTGGATGTGCAATGTGTAATCTTTCTCTCTCTCTCTCTCTCTCTCATATGTTGCTTTTAGACGACACCTCACAACCCTATGCAAATGCACTGCTACAGTGATCTGAGAAAAATACATAGTGTTCTTGTCCACTCAAAGACACTCATACACACCTATCTGCAGCATAGAAGCTGCTGAGCTCTGCGCATGCTCCAATCGGAGGTGATGGTATCCAGGTTACCATGGCTCTTGGTGAGGAGGTTACCATGGTAGCCTAGCCTCCTGTCTGAAGGTTTTCCCTAAGTGTTGCCAGCCCCATTTCCACATCCAGCGTCCTACATTCTGACTTTCCTTTCTTTATATAAACCTGTGTCACTCGGTGACCTACAATTCCTGTGCTGAATGTGTCCCTTGGGAAAGGCAGAGGATTGTGTGTGTGTGTGTGTGTATGTGTGTGAGTGTGTGTGTGTGTGTGAGTGTGAGTATAACACACCCGTGCATGTGCACCTTAAAAGCAGTCTTGAAACAGAATGCTTTTGGGTAAGTGATCATGAGTAAACAATTGGGTGTGAATGTAATAGAGAGAGGATGGGCAACTTCACAGTTCAGTTCACCAGTCTCTGTCTACCTTTCTCCTATTTCTGCCTTCTCTCTCTCTCTCTCTCTCTCTCTCTCTGTCTCTCTCTCTCTCTCTTCTCCTCCTATCCTCCCCCTCCATTGCTCTATCACTTCCATTCTTCCATATCTCGCATGAATGGTTACCATGGAAACTGCCTCCCCTAGCTCAGTTCGCCTACTCCATGCTGATGGCGTAGAGTACCGCTGCAGCAATCTTTCTCTCACTCCTCCCCTCCCGTTTCTGGCTTAAACGGTGTTGCCTAGCAACAAGACACACAGTGCTCCCTGGCAACAAGACCACCTCAGGGGCCTGCCAATCCTGACGATCCCTTTTTTTTTTTTTCTTTTTTGGTCTCCAACCCCCAACATCCCCGAGACTCTCGTCTCTTCCCACGCGCTCTGCTCCCTGTCCTTCCACATCCCCCCAAATCACTGTCAGACTGTGGCATGCTCTTCATCTCCGCCTGTGAAAATTAGGTCTCATTTTGCAGTCTGTTTCTTTTTTTTTTTTGTTCCTTTGTCTCACTGGTCCATCATGATGAATTCTCTCTCTCTACCATTTTTTAGTCTCTCCATCTTCCAGGAACTGCAGTAAATCAGTAGTACAGAGGATCTCCACAAGACCCGCAATTAACCCCACAGTTCAAGTGCACTTCCTTGCTATGCAGCATATCTTAGTGCACTTGTACATTTCCACACCTCATATATATATATATATATACACACATTTGCCTGGGTTTATGGTACAACAACTTCACCCACTGAGCCACAAACACCCCCCACCCCTATTCTTATTCTTACCTCTGCACCACACCCTCATCCATACCGCATAGCTCACTGAAATGACATTGCAAATGTGCATAAATTGACAGTGGTTTCAATGCCTTCCCACAGTTTGAGGGTGTGTTAGAGATGGACTTTGGTCTGGATGCTTTCAGTGGTCTTTTGTAAGCAGAGAAGTGCATCTGTCCACATAACTGCAATAGATTTTCCCTCAAACCAGAGAGGAAGATTTTCATCTGTGTCCAAAATCCCTATGCAAGCAGGTAAGGAGAAAATCAATCGATCTTTCTATCTCTGTGCCTTTTACCTCTTAGTGTGCACCACTCCTCCCTCTCTCTTTCTTCTAATGTGTCTCTTACTTTCTCTCTTTCTATTTGGTTTTCTTTGGTGACTCCCTCTGACCCAGTCCCCCATCTCTCGATCAGGCTGTCATTGTGGCGCTCATCCACCACCCAGGAGGCCCACAGCTTTATTTGACTTCCTCTAATGGGACGGGAAATCAATTGCTGTGCCATCAAAGTCTGATCTCTGATGAGAGTGGCTCAGCATACACTGGTATAACCAGGACCAAAGTCCTCTCTCTCTCTCTCTCTCTTTCTCTCTCATTATGCCACCAGTATCATTTCCTTCATCTCACCCTCCTCTTCTATCCCTTTTTCTTTCTTCCCAACTCTCTGCCTTACTCTGTATCTCCTTCACTGCCTCTGGTCCAAAGTCCCAGAAAGAATTTCTAGTGTACGGGGATAATTAAATCACCTTAATTAAATGAGCATGTCTGAAGTTGATTAAAATGTCTGTGTGTGAACTCTCCCCTAGCCACTCAGAGTTCTGGTCTGATCCACTTTAGCCGGTGAGCCTTTGATGATGAGGCCACCTTGTGATGAGGCCACAACACCTCAATAGAAACAGTCCTTGACACACAAGGCTCGGGCTGATTCACCGAAATCAAAGGGCACATCAGTGTGCTTAAAGTGGCAAGTGAATTGAAAAAGGAACAACACAGCCTTCTTAACATGGCTGCAATAGAATACAGTGTGTGACCAAAGCCTGCGGGACATAGATAGCTAATGGATGGTCAATTCTGATGAGGAACCAGTGATAGGCCTACTTCACAAATGCATGAAAAAATGGATTAATTAATACATTTAATTAAATAAGGTTTTACGATTCCTGTTTGCACATGGCTCTACATTGTGGTTGCATTCTTGAGCTGGGACACATTTCAATTTCACACCTTCACTATGACAGATGGCTCAGGGGTGGCAGAAATGGCAAATCTAGCTTTCTAGACAGCTAGACTAGACTGAGCTTCTCTGCTCCAGTCAATCTGCTGCTTGCTCAGTCACAGCTGCTGCTACTGCAGTGGCATTTTTAGATGGCCCCAGAAAATATGTCCCAGCCTCTGTGCTTTTCTCAAACATCGGATGCTTCAGCTGGGCCGCCAAGCATGTCAGTGAGTCCCCCTGACAGAAGAGACTCCATCTGCACTATCTAACCCCCACACCCACACACTCACATTTATGTTTACGGTAACATTTATACACTCTAACAGACACACACATACACACACACACACACCCAGAGACACACAGATGTACACAGACATACACATATATACAAACAAACACAGCCACCAACACACATGCACTTGACCCCATAAAGTGAATTATGATGAGCAATGACTCTCTTTCTCTCTTTCTTTCTCTCTCTCTCTCTCTCTCTCTCTCTCTCCCACACACACAAACACACTGACTCACTCCTGTCTGGTCAAGCAGAATTACTCCAGCTTGACCTGGTTTACTGTGGGGGCCCTGCTTGAGGTCTGACTGCATTCAGGTTTGCCTTTCCCCACATACTGGTGTTACTAATGCCCAGCCTATTGGACAGACCAGGAGAGGCATAACTCTGGTTCAGCCCCTTCACACAAGTGCAAGGGCACTTAAAAATATTGTCATTTTTCAATCTTTCAGCAAAGTGCTGGCCAGGATGAGGCAAGTGGGGAGGAAGCTTTAAGACAACTTGCCCAAATGGCTGTTTTCTAAAGAAAAGCAAAGGAAAACCAGACCATTCTAAATTGTACTTTTGCGACACAAAATGCATATACACTTACTTGTTTCACTAATTTACTCTGATTCTTTGATAAACAAGTAAAATAATCAAACACCTGCTAAATCACATTGACATATTTGTCAATGTACTGCTATGTGAAATATGCATCATTTTTACATGGTGCAGTAGCTGCTGGGCTGATTGTGAATGCAGTGTTTATACTCCCCACCTGCAGCACTGG